>MU931348.1:0-23866 GCA_036418165.1 Cooperia oncophora
CTGATGATAAAAGCGTATAGTAAGTGCTTTTCATAGTCACTAACTGCATTTGTCTAGAAGTTAATTTCACTGTATGGGCGATGGAAGCACAGTTGGTGTGCTGGTGCTGTAGTGTCAACAAATCAGAAATCTATTAAATTGTGCTCCTTTCAGAAAGCCAAACTGCTACCCTTTTCAACTCTTGCCCTCACAACCTTACAGAATTGCCGAGAGCTCCACAGAACACTCGCCGAACGTCTGTGCTTCGCCGTAGAGCGCCCCTGCGACGACGCGGCTGCCTATGTAAACATATGTCGAACCATGTGGAGCAGGTGGATGTCCTCTGGGGTGGTTCCCGTAAAGTCACAGGAACAGGTGACTGGAAAAGCTGTTTCTGAGGCCTATGTCCCTATAGATATCGCTCTCGCTCAGAAGGAAATAGAGTACATGGCGCATTCCATAGAAGTGTTGATCAGCGCCTTTGCGCATCACCTGTTCGACACAAGAGGAGAAGGTGTATGGAAAGTTTAACGAGCATTCTAGATGGAGTATGGGCTTTATGGGGAGGCCCTCATACGCTGATGAAGCTGACTTATGGAGCGAAATTGGCAACGGGCGAATTTTCGCTATAGGTAAAGATGTTGAGCTATTTACAAGTAAAAAACCTTCTAGTTTCCATAAACGTGTAGGTTTCCGTCCTAAGATTTGCCTGAACGACGTTATGGCTTTTGGAAGATAAAAAACTCGCAATCGCCAGAAAATTTCCGCATTATTATCTGGTCTGATGCTGTCATGCAGGCTCATTAAAGCTGTAGTGTACTTTGTATAGATCCTGCAAATAAAACGTGGGCTATTCTTACCGCTTTCCGATAGATTGATTCTGAATGATGTTATACCCCTAGAAAAAAATACTATTGTTTCTGAATGATGTTATACCCTTAGAAAAAAATACTATGCGAATGCAAAGGGCCAACAGGGCTCCAATCCCAGTACTCTACGCAACCGTAGTACACTCAATACCTCGATTTTTTTTCTTCGAACTTTAATGTTCTTTTTCTTCACCGCGTCGCGCAACCTGCATTACGAAATTTCCTGAGTTGCAGTAGATCTGTTTTTCTCAGCTTACGTTCGACGTTGCGTTCCTTGATCCTTCACGGGATTGCCTGCTCTTTCTTCGGTCTTCTTCTCCTTCTACTGCTTCTGCTCAGGCTAAGATAGTCTCACTGCCAAGCTCCTAAAGTTTCCTTTTTACACAGATGGGGAGAGTGGGGCCGTGTGGACCGCTTTTCATGGGAAAAGGGGTCGTAGAAACACTTCTCCCTCAATTTTTTTGCGACGTGATGCTTGACCCTGTCCAGAAGTCCTCCCATTTCATGTAAACCTTGTACTACTGGCACACAAAGCGAATACTGTCGCGGGTCTACGTGGGCCCTTCTCGTGCTTCTTATCAAAAAGAGAAAGTCTGATTGGAAGGAAGGCTGCAGTTTTCGATGTTTAGCTGATTACGTGCTCTGGGCTGCGTCACGATTTACAACTCTGTGAAGGCTCCGATGTGTTGGCGTTCGAGTTCAAAAAATCCATCCAAAAAAGTACAACTCGGAGCAAGCGATCATAGATGGGGAGGTATCCCTTTGCTCCAAATGCCTGATCCACACATGTAATAGAGACCCACTTGCCAGAGAAAGTAGTGCAGGAGAAAGTAGAAGTAGAGAGAGACGAGTAATTTATCACACCAACATTGAGCCTTCTTTTCCGCTCGGCCACGCTTCATACTTAGAGCTCCCACATAACAGCAGCAAAAAGTTCTCTCTCTCTACAGTGTCCCTATCGACACCTCCATCCTGCAATTCTTTACCTGAAGCCTTTAGACTTTCTTCCTACATCGGGTCTATCATAAGGACTAAACTATGTATCCCTAGGCTACAAGGATCCAGTTTCGCAGTCTTATTGACGTCTTAGGTTCAGAACATCGCTGCAGGAGGTATTCGAATTGCTCTGTTTCGTTTGTGCTTCTGCAGAGAATGGAGCCACCACAATACATCCGTTCGAATGCTCTGCGTTTGTGCTTGGCTGCAAGCGAATGATGTCACACAATACTTCCTCCATGTGACCATCCCGACACTTGAATTCAACCGTGTTCGTTCTAGCAGGAAATCAAGTTCCTCGGGGAAGCTCGATAATGGCTCCATTCTCTTTGATTGGGACCTTTTCGCCTTGATTTCATTTTCCCATTTTTTTTTTCTAGGTTAATCATGTGCAGTGGTGCCACTATGGGACCTCCTCAAAACCACACCGCTCTTCCGTTTCTTCTTTCTTTGAAGTTCCTTATTCATTCTTCCAACATTTCATGTTCAAGGAGCCAATATTGCTCCACAAAATAAATTTTTCGTATCTCTTTCCTCATATGACTCAGTGTTTGGTAATTCAGCACTCATTCAAATTTCTTTTCAGTTTTCCAAGGTTTTCTTTTGGGGCCATGTCGGCTAAGTTTTATGAATACATAGCTAAATGAGTGAATACTAGCTTCAAAGCATTATGGAAGTCCAAAACCGTAGGGTTTTGTTTTCCTGCTACTCTGTTTGCTCCACTTTTTTTTGAATTAGGTGACCTTATGTAGTGGCCATATTCACCAGCCTATCATGGACCTATCATATCCCTTCAAGGAGTCCACGCCGACTTACGAGGTGATTTGTGCCAGAATGCTTGCATGCTGCTGGAGTATAGCAGAATACATGACGTCTTATACTGCTGCACTGTTCGCGTTAGACAAGATGCAGGATGTTCATGTAGTTAGAGGGTAGGAAAGTCTCGTGAGTCCCTTAAAAACCGTTGGGGCCAGGGGCACATGCTGTTTCGCACAGCAATTACGAGGTACTGTACAATGGCGAAATAATGGCGTTTCTTAATGCGATGGTAGATCGTCTCATTTCCAGTAGCCATAATAACAGATAATGGAACTTTTTTATTCTTAATGAGAGGGTAAGGGGCAGTAATAAGAGCGTAAAATGTAGTGTCTTATCGGGAGCAGGTTTCTGTTCTGTATTTTCATAGCGATAGCACTTCGAGTGATAGCAGAGCCCGCCGTGGTGAGAAGTTAATCTCTTTTTCGATTCTATCCCTTCCCCAAACCAATCGATGTAATAAGTGTGGACCAACCAGTCTGACAATGGGAAAAGCCAATTGTGCTGAAAGAGCGAGAGGCGGCTTCGGTGGCGTAATGGATTCCGCGCTTGCGCGGTATATGCAAGGTGCAGGTTCTAGGAATGACTGAGGTTTATCATACGCACATAAGAAAACCTTCCTTGAAATAACTTCCATCAAACGCATGTGCTTGACGAAGACGGTGAACGTCATGAGACGGATGTTCAGGAATCTATCATACTTGGCTATAGAGCTGGAGAGTTTACGTACCTTAATTTTATGAAAGCACCGTGACCCTCATAAGCCAGACGCACGCTTTTTGGTTTCACTCACTCGGAATCGTAACCTGCTGCGGTTCCATACTTATAAAAGGGCGGCCCCTGCTGCCTCGCCCTTCTTCAGAGAAAATTCGCTCCTTCGAAAGGTCGTCCAGTAGGCTTGACAGTTCCGCAGACTCTGTTTCAGCGGGAACTTAATAGTGTTCTACGAATTAATGCTGGACATCACTGCCCAAAAACTGCACTTGTGAAGTGTGATTTAGGTTTTCCCAAACAATATCTAGGTTTTCCCGTAGGTATTAGGGTGTCCGAAAAATTTTGAGAAATTTCAGTCAGCTCATTCGACACTTATAATAACATAAGAGATATGAGTCCATAGTTATTATAAACATTGTCTACCCCATTTCCCTTAAATTTTACGCGGGATTACTCCGCGTTGGAGCTAGAATGAAGTGATTACCGTGGGTGCGGGGGCGTAAGCACCCCAATTACTGTATTTTTGGAGAAGAGTGTTTATCCAGCATCGGTGGCGTGTGCCCCAGCCTGCCGATCTACCAACAGCAGCAGGCCAGCATGGTTGAAGATGAAGTAAAAGCCGTTGGGAGTCGTGTGGTGTCAAATTTTTGGGAGTCGTGTGGTCAAATTTTCCAAGTAATGTCAACTGATATAAACATTGGAGAATACCACCGACCAGCATTAGGATTGAACATTTCTCTTGCTTATAGCACTTGATACATGCTTTGCGGTGGGGCACTTGCTCGCTATACTTCTTGGAGTATAAATTTTCTCAAAACTTTTCGGACATCCTGATAATTTGTGGGTCATTGCTCCGTTTTTGGGATGTAGGAGATCTGCAAAGAACGTCCAGGCGATGGTCACCCTGCCCCTGCTGAGTTCTCTGTGGTGGTAATTTGCTGGCAAGTTGTAGGTGAACCTTATACGGTTAGAGTCAGTTTGTCACGTTGTATGCGGTATCCTAAGACCCGGTTACATTTAGATTTGGAAAAAGCTCCCGATTTTTGTAGCCAATAACTCATTTGTCATGTTGTTCGGAAAGTTTTTCATGAGGACTTATGTTTAGAGACTCCGCATAGAGTCCCGAATCCAGTTCTTTGCCGACGTTTAAAACAGCATGATTTATTGCTAGAATGGAAAGATTTTCATGTTAAAAGCACCACTGGAAACGACGTAACGAGATTGGTCTGGTCTAGTTGTTTACGGGTTCCCATGAAAAAGTATACTGCAGTCGCTGTTGCAAAGAATGAGAAGGTGAATCAGCGACTCTTTCAATGTTTTTCGAATGATTAGGGCGACTACTGTCGCTTGCCTGGGAAACATGGTAATTTTACGCAGGAACGACTTTGAACGCTCTTCTTCATTCTTGTCCATTGATCCGTCATTTCGTCGCAAAAGGGAGCTGGAGCGGAAAGGCCTGAAGGTTATTGATGCTTCATTAATACACTCTATCTATAAGATCCACTTCATTCAAAGTCTTGTCTGCAAGGCGGATCCGTGCCAAATGTGAGGTGAAAGATTCCGCAGAAGTTGCTGGAGGGAAATGATGTGGAACGGAAGGTGGATGTCGTTTTGTTCTTGCGGGGTGCCAGTGCATGTGGAGAATGCAGAGAACACCGTGCATGTCGTTGCGGAGAACATTATGAAGGGTGAGTCGTCATCAAGGTAATTTGTAGAGGAGAACACTTCGACCGACTGAGAGAGAGAGAGCAGCAAACAAGTGTCGCGATAAGCTTGCTTAGATACATAGCAGGTAGCGCGCGTGTCATGTGCTGCGTGCTTTGCCTGCGAGTGGAGTTCCAAACAGTTCACATCGTTGTTGGAGAATCCCCAATAGGGGGGGGGGTCGTGTTTGGCCGCCAGGAGACCCCCGCCCCCGCTCGACGGCTCAATTCGATGAGGAGGACAGAGGGCCGAGGGGGGGGGGGGTCGTACCAACCCCCAAAAAAAGGGGGGGTCGTACAGACTCGACTAAAATCCCCAACCAATGATGTGCCCTGGTTCCAAATGGCATCAAATCACACTCCATACCCAGAGATAGAGAGTCCGTGGTTGCGTACTTCATTTAAACGTGGCGGCAACAAACTTTCGGAGGAATATCAGTTTGAGAGCAGTTGCAGCCATGACCTTGCCCACAGTAGATGGGATACCACTTGTGTTAAATGGGAATATCCCACGAACAACGCATCCTACGCCATGCTCATGTGAAGTATGCAGCCGCGCCAGCTCCATCGCTGGATGTGCATGTTCCATCAACCCTTCAGCCCATTTCCGCGCGCTTTCAAGTCATGAGGGTACATTTCTAGAGCAGCGAACTCGGTGCAGAGGAAAACTCACAGGTGTCTGCACGTGAGAGGTCGATGCAATGGTGCGGAGGACTGGACCCTGACAAGCGCTTTCTTTGATGGATTAGCTCTTTATCAGCCTATGTGTAGTGCCGGAGCACAAAGTGGTGATTGGAATCGGGACGTTAATAAAATAGCACATACGCTGGAAGAAACTGCCCCATTCGCAAAATAACGCCGCTTCCCTTGACTTAGCGCTTCATATACCTTGCCTTCTTCCTTGTCCACTGTTGTTTTTAACATTTATCGGCGAAGTGTCAGGAAGCTACTTGCCTGACGATGACTGTAGTACGGCGCTTACCCTTGTTCTCTTTCGCGCTATTCGCGTTATGCGTTTATCACTGCCGCGACAGGAAGCACGCGACGCGTGCGCTGGCCAGGAGTTTTCCGGACCCGTTCAGCTCAAGAATAAACTGGTCTGCGGCTTCAAGCAAGAATGACGTTCTCCAGAGGTGGGTATACAGCTCTCTTTCAGCCAAGAAGACCAGTGAAACATGGAGTTGGATACACTTGGCCCGTGACTGAACTGTATTGGATGTAGTAGAAGACAGCAGTAACTACCGGTTTATTCTTTTCAGAAGGAATTAGCAAGAATATGAAGGATCTGAATGGCAAAAATAAGGAAAACCTGCTTCCACGCCCCTGGAATTTGTGAAATCTTCCTATGCAACTCGCCAGTATGCTTGGATTCCTTTTCCATTTTCTCCTGAATGGTTTTACGTCGAAAAAAAAAACTTACGAACTATCCTGGTCAAAGGAGGAAATGCGACGCTGTATTGAATTGTAGCAGTGCCAATCATTGAATGAAAATACTCGCAAAATAAATTTCTTGGAGATAGGACCCATTGTTTTAGGGATAGGACCTAATCTTTCGCGAAAATGCTAGGCTATGAGCCGCAATCTGCACCCTAGGCGAGATATGAACCCACAGCTACGCTTTCCTTTTCCAAGCAATATCAGTTATACCACCAGGGTCTTCTTTTACCCCCTAGTTTGATCATATCGGAACAACTTCAAAGTGGCGCAGTGCTTTATACTTCTGTTCCGACCAGGCTTGCCTCGGTACCTAAAAGTCACAACAATTCGGCTGACACATAAGCAGAAACGCTTGTAAATGACCAGGTTTCAAAAAGGCCAGACGCGGAATTCAATCAACACAATTTTCGAATGAAACTGAGCTGAACACTCATGAGATAATCTGTTTTCTCCCACATGCTTGTTCTGTGGTCGAATAAAATACGTTTGCTTCGGATAAAGCACGTGCTCTAAGGTAACCTGTACTTTGAATCCAGTAGGAGTGACTCAACACTGAGAAGTTTTGTCGTTCATGTAAAAACTTCTGAAGGCTCAAAAGTGACTGAGAAACTCTTGAACTCACTGTATGTTTGTTAATACCCCAATCACGGCACTTTTGGCTGAGGTCATCTTTGAACAACAGAATTGCTCCTAAATCTTAACTTGTTTTCTCCTTCCAAAAGAAGGCTACTGAGCGAGATGAGCATGAATACTCCTACAGGTGCCTTACTTTCGACTTATTCTTGTCTCAGCGCCCTCGCCTTTCACTGTAGATAGTGGGACAACCCCTCACATTGAGGGCCGAACTCCTAGAAAGCTGCGAATTAGTTGAGAATGCCAGAAACAAAAATGGGCATAAGACTCGCCGTTAGGGTGTAATGCACCTCGAGTGTCCCTGAACCTGTATTACTCACAAAAACACCCGATCCGTTAAACCTCACGGAGGTTGAGCCTTTTTATCGTTGCAGTCACAGATAATAAACCGCGAGGAAATAATTGATGGAAATTTCGTAGCAAGAATGTCTCCTAAGTACTTCCTGAAACTGAACTTTGAGTTGTGCCCTATTTTTTTCACGTACTCCGTATTTGCCCAGCTCACGTTTGTAACCTTCAATATAGTAGTATGGCCACCGTCTAGCGAGCTTTCGGAGGAGACGCTGCATAAAGGGCCCCTCGACTCTTTTCTAAGCAGCTTGCTGCTACCTGAGTCGTAGAATCCGTTCTTTACCCAAGTATTAACACCCGTAATCTCAGAGGTGCTCTTTTTTGTGGCCCTACAGAGTAGCGAGGGAGCTGCGACCGTCATATGGTGAAAGTTCTCCACTTCCAGAAGTTGCTCATCCGTCTCGGACAATGCATATGTCGAACGAGACATACAGTAGCGAAAAATAAACTTGGAAGGTAGATGTGAAGCACTGACAGGTGGCGCCACCTACCAGTCTGCTCGCTCTGGGGTTAAATCTCAGGTAGGCTCTTCCCTGTACCAGTCAACGTTCCAGCCTCTCTGAGATTAGTTACTTAGTACTAGGCTCTTCTCAGAGTATAAATCAGCCGCATCCCGCAATTCATTGCAAAGGCCATTTCGAAATTCAAAGCCACTACGATCCTTTAATGAAGCTTCGCAAGCTATTCCGACTCTCACAGAACGGAGATTTCCTTCCGGCTGCGTTCATCAGTGACCACAAGCAACAGCGTCCATCAGCGTCTCGAGAGGCAATGCAAGTACGGATATGAACCTAGCGTCTACTAGCGTCCACCAGCGATCGCCGACCACAAGCGACCAGGAATGTCGTCAGAGAATGGGGAAGTAGGAGCGTAGCAGACTGTGTTGGAGTATGGGAAAAAGGAGGGATGAGACAGCTGGATTGGGCGTCGTGAAATTTTGGCGTGTGCAGCCACACCATACCTCTTCATAATACCGTACTCCTAGTCGCTGAAGGATTCTGGGGGTGGTAGGCGCTAGATCCATATCCATACGTTCTTAGTTCCTCGAGACGCTGATGGTCGCTGGCTTACGCTGGTGGACGCTGTCGTTCGCCAGATTGATATCCACACTGTCAGTCGCTTCGCTGATGTACGGTCGAAACGCTGATGGTCGCTGGAGGACGTCGCTGTGAAGTATGAACGCAGCGCTAGCGTACGAGCAGGGTCAGTGCTCATAGACTCGTCTCAATCAGTTCAGTGAAGGACGGGATGGGCGATGTTTTTCCTTTTCCTTTTCTTTTTTATTATGCTCAACAACCCTGTTTTCTTTACAGAGCCTTCTATCGACTTTAAAAATGGATGTAATGTCAGTGTGCTAGCGTTATGCCCTATCGCGATATTTTTCACCATTCTGTCCCTAAAATGAGTCTGATTAACGAATGCAATATTTTGGAAAAGCTTTTCGGATCCAGTTGACCTGAACGACCAAAGTTCCTCGTGCGATTCGAAAAACTCTGAAAAATCGGATCCAAAAGCGCTTGTTTGTTTCCCTGTTCCATGTGTTTATTTCTGTCTTGCTACATCTATTTTTTCCGGTACTGTGCCGGCAGTCTAAAATGTTTTGGAAAAAACCGGAGCCCGCTGATTATCTTATAGCGTTTTGAAAGCGTGGCGCCTTTGAAATATTCTTCTATGGTCTTAGGGAAGTACAACCTTTTCTGCCGACTCACAGAACACTGCTTCTGCGGCGAACTCTTTTCGTTCCTTCTTTGCCAGTCTTGTTACGGCAACGTGTTCGCACAATCTCGGGGTGACGGATACTAAGACGGACGGAAGGCCAGCTTAGGCAAAGGAACTCCCTTCGCCGGCGCTGAATCGAATTTCAATTCACTTTTCGCGGAATTTCGTTTTTTTTTCGTTTTCATCTTTGACACCAGCACCACTCAGCATCTCTCCATTCAATTTCGGTTCGACCGTTGGCGAGCGCGCGGCGGATTTTTTTGTACTTTTCGGCCGCATGGGGACAGCGCGCGCTTTCTCGAACGCCACAAGCGCGGTACGCATACAATTCACGCGGTCCCACGAGGCGCTTTTTTTGGAGATTGGATCGGAAAACCTGGTTTAGAGAGCAATTATGAAGTGAGTCAATCATTCACTATGGAAAAAACTAGGCTGGCCAACTCTCGTTGCACTAGGTGCCAGAAATTTGTCTGTAACCAATGTTTTCATAAAAAAACACAAGTCGTGCCTTCTACAGAACTCAGAATCCTTCACCTTAAAATTTTTTAGCATTATCAATTTTGTATTCTGCATTTGTTGGTAAAGTGTTGGAGAGCAAACCAATTCAGAGTTGAAGGGGCAAAGCAGTCCGAGCAAATAGTGCTCTTTAAGCCCAAAAAATCTTTGGCTAAATCTCATTTGTACTGAATATTATAGAGCACGTGTTGTAGCAAGTAAAAAAAAAAAAAAATACCGAAGACTGAATTATAGAATGAATAGAAGAAGCTAATACTGAAACCTGAAAGATATGGATTTGCTGATCGTGATTCGTATTCAATGCACGCGGTCCCACGTGGCCTACAAAGCGTGCATTCAATGCGTATCACGCGGTCGTCAATGTGTTAAGTACGCCTATGCCTTTGAAGGTCGTGGCTATCAACGCATATAGGAGAGAGAGAGAGAGCTGAGAATGCCCCTTCGCTCCTTGTAGTGGTTTAGAAGGCATCGTATAAAGCTGCAAACTTACCATGCGAATTAGTTCTGCTCTCGTACTCCGGAATTGGCATCTACGTATCTGACTAGTGTTTGTTCGAAATTGCCTGTTTTGAAGCAGCTGTCCTTCTGTACTGTCCATGGGCTCCATCCATGCAGCACAAGTCAGAAAACAAGAACTGAGGTTGTTGTGTCTGGCCTGTTTTGAAGCAGCTGCCCACAACAGAAATACATGCTGCTTCAAAAACAGGCCTAGGCACGGAGGCGCTTAGTTCTTGTTTTCTGACTTGTGAACTTCCACCCTGCAAAAGAATCTGTTTCGCCCCCCCCCCCTCCCCCCCCCCCCGCCCACAAAACCTTTCACTTTTTAGCTGGCCAGGTAAGTGAAGGAGTTGAACGAAAAATTTGGAAAGAAACGAAGAGCGTTAGTTTTATGCCAAGCAAAAAAAATGCGCAGAACTGTGATAAATTTTTTGTTATGCTCACGTCATTTCGATGGTAAGGTAAAGCAGTCGCACATATATTAGGGTGTCCGGAAAGTTTTGAGAAAATTCGGTCATTTTATTCAACACATATTAACAACAACAAAAGCGAAAAATCAGTAATCAAGATAGTGGCCCTTCTTAGCCACGACGTCTCTCCACCGTTTGGGCAGGGCATCGATACCTTCCTTCCAGAAGGAAGCAGGCCGGGATGCAATCCATTCATCGACCATACGCCTGACATCCTGATGGTTGTTGAACATCTTGCCCGTAGCGTAAGCCTGGAGACTCCTGAAAGCATGGTAATCACAAGGGCTAAGGTCAGGTGAATACGGAGGATGGGGCAGCCATTCGATTCCTAAATTCTCCAGCTCGTCCCTTGTCGCCTTCGCATGATGTGGTCGGGCGTTGTCCATGACGATGTGGAACTTGCCCCGGTATTGGTGGGAAACTGGAGCTCGGGACACCAGCTCTCGTAGTTGCTCACAGAATATCGATGATGTTACAGTAGTACCCTCATGAAGAATCTCGTAGTAAATACAGCCGGTGGAGCAGAAGAAAAACGAGAGCAAGTCCTTCTTGGCGTGGCAGCCTCGCTTTGGAACGGGCTCCGGCTTTTGATCCGACGGCAGCCACTCCAGTTTCCTATCCGGGTTTTCGTACGAGATCCACTTTTCATCCTGAGCAATTATGAAGCTCGCCCAAGTCGTCGTTCTTTCTCGATCGAGGAGCTTCTGACACACATCGACCCTCACCGCACGCTCCCTTGCGGTAAGAGACCGCGGAATGATTCCGGGCAAAGCCGCGCGGAAGCCGTTCCTTTTCAGAATGCCGTGAATAGTGGATCGAGGAGTGGAAGTCGTCCTCTCCAAATCCCTCAGACTTTGGGCAGGATTGGCCCTCACAGAAGCCAGCACGATGCCAGTGTTGGAAGAGGGAGGGCGTCCGCATCGAGGTGCTTCATCGAGGCTAACTCTCCCATCTACGAACGATCGTACCACACCTGTAGCCAGGTTGCACAAGAAGGGTGGCATGTGCCAACCATCGACGACAGCAATTCGTTCCTCGCTTGAGTGGCGGAGCGGCCGGAACGGTACAGGTGAAGTAGGATACGTCGAGTGTCGTGTCTGTCGCACATTATTCGATTGGTGACAACAAAGGCTATTGACGAAATGTAATATTGATCAGCTGCTGATTTGATCTACAGACAATGCTCTATCTTCCTATGTTTTGATCTACAGATTTGCTCATGGCCTTCGCGAGCTACGCTTTTTCAAAGTGAGGCAGCGAAATTTTCTCAAAACTTTCCGGACACCCTAATATTAGGTCATCCCATTCAAACGTGCCGCTACATATAGAGGAATGGCAGAAAAGCAAAGGGGATAGAGCAGCGGGCTACTATACCATTTGGAAGCTAGTACCTTAAGCTGTGTATCTGTGAAATTTGGCGAACCTAGCCCCAGAAGAAGTTCTCGAGAAATTGAAAAGAAGCCCGAGTGGTGAAAATCGGCGCCGGTTTTTCAAATCAGACGTCATAAGAGGAAAGTGCGCTGCTCAAATTTGACCTGCTGACCAGCAGAGCCTGGACCCTTGCCGAGCTTCCACGCGAGTCTGAGCATCGCCAACTGGCAACAGCTGGCTGCCCGAGTTATGTCCGATAAACTGAGGATGGTCAAGGGGGTGTGCGCATGGGTACCCAATTTTCTTATAGAAGACGAACGCAGTACCAATTCTATATCTCTAGCAGTAATATTCTCAGCATGAGATGTCACTCACAACTGTGAAAACGCACCCAGACCTTAGATGAAATATGGGTGGTCTCGGACCTCGAGCCGAAACTCACAATCGTCAATTTTGTTATTAGTACAATGATGAGAAGGCCGCGCAGAATTATCCATGAGGAATCCACGGCAAGTGATGATCATCATAGCGAAGGATTCCCAAGGTTCCAGAGGCTGCTATATGGTGAGCAAAAAAGTTGGTGTTATTGCCTGTTCCTCGGCAATCAGATCGACAAATGGATGATACCACACAACTACAAGAAGGCCACCGTTGCTCGTCATAGTGCCAGACCCCGAGTAACTGTATTGTAGATCAGTGCTGGGACACAAACAATACTGAGACCTGAGTTCAATCGCCCCATTCGCCCGTCATAAAGCCATGCGATTACAACTGTTCTATTCAGTTGAGAGTACTCTCCGACGGCAGACGCTACAATGTTTTGTCATTTGCAGAAATTGGCAATAACAGCAATTTACCCACACTTTGTTTGAAAAATCGAAGGTACCAGAGGTCCAAAGGCCCTCGGGGCACTGGGAGCGGGTCATTGGTGAAGGAGGGATTTACTCATCCTAAAGCTAAAATATCACTTTTCTATCTATTCTCCTCTTTGTTTTATTCAAAAAAACCAGCGGCACGTTTGAATGGGATGACCTAATAGTTGAAGGGTGACACGCCAGGGTGCAAAGGGATATGAGCAGAACCCAAAAATTTCAAAGCACAAAATGCGATATAACAGCACTATTCGCAGTACTTCGTAACAGCCAGACATTTTCAACTAAATCTTCGTGAACTAAGGGCTCCCTTATTCTGGAAGGCCGTGAACGCGTCTCAAAGGTAATTTTCCTCATTCGTCTCTGGCACAGAAACCGCCTTCGTGAGTTCTCGGTCATAGTAAACTTGAGATGGTTCTTGTCTGCAACAAGTGAACGGTCGACACAATAAAGGAGTATGTTTCGGTGTGGCGAACCATCCAACCATAGGGCCCAGACCTGACACCAAGCGGATTTCTTGATTTGAGATCCTCAACGGGCGGAGACACCGGAGGAAGACCTTAGCAAACCAGTTGACCAGAGCGAAGAAAACCCTGATCTTTGGGAAGAACGCATTGAAGTCCAGGGAGGTGAAAAACTGAAGAACATGCCAGCTCCTTTTCTCAAAATGGTCCGCTGTAAGGTTTTGACTTTCTCAATCTTCAACCCGCTTTGTTCGATGTGCAAAACGCCTAAACTGCTCGGGCGGAGGTTTGCATGGGGTTGTTGCCTGGGCAATAACTTACAAGCAGTGTACAACATCGTAATGTGTGAAATGGTGATGTCCATGTAGCGACCCCGCCGCTCCACCCAAAAGGAGGTCTCCCTCCCACCTATTAAAAGCGGGTCTCGCTACGATTTCCTCTTTCCTCTCCCATAACATCACCTAACAGCGCATACTATAATTTCCGAGCTTCTACTATAATGCGCTCTTCAAAACATTTCCGAGCATTTTCATTTGTACGCTACCTAGCTCTTCCGTCTGCAGCGGCGGCGGGGGACCCGCTAAAAGACGTAGTAAAGGTGAAATGGTAAGAGATAGGAGTCTCTCGTACAACGGAACCGACTAATCTTGCTCTCGCGATATCACGGGAGGATTAGAACTTGCATTAGAGCTTGTTTGCGCGGCACCAATCAACATGAAGGAGGGGGGGAGGTAGTTTCTGTCGAAGGTACATACGATCTCCGACCCCCTCTCCCAAACAACGACCAAATAAGAACTCTCCCCATGTGTTCCACCCAACGGTGCTATACCCTGCTTACAAGAGCCTATCTTTTCGCACTAACCCACTCTTGACTTCTTGATAGCGAAGGCTTGCCTGCCCCGATCCGGAGCCGATCCTTGATCTGACTGGCTCCTGGACAACTAGCGTGATAAGGAGCTTTCTACCTTGGTAACAAGCCGAGTATCCTGGCTTGGTTTATTGAATAGCGTGAGTTGCTTTACAAATCAGTTAGTCTGGAAGCTGAATATACATACACGAAGCCTAGATCTCTCGATCAACCACTCCAGCCAAGGCCGGGAACACAAGATCCTCCCCATCCGATATTATTATTCTCCTTAGCGAGCGAGTGCTACAACGAGGATAGATTGTCATTTTTGGTATTTCTCCAAAATGATAGCAGCTTTCAGCAACGTACTACAGTAAGAATTCTAATCGCCTATATCCGCTTTGCAACAGCGGAAAATTGAAATAAGCAAAAGACCTCTAGAATTAAGCCTTTCAGCTTTGAACTTACATTTTATTTCCGCATAGGCTTCCCTGTGAACACCGAGAATGTAAATTGCGATATTCAATACACTTTAGATATGTCAGATGCGTTATGTGTAGGGCAAGCACGCTTCAAAGAACTTACAATTTTTATCCTCGTTCGAATGAAAAAAAATAATAGAAATCTGAGTGAAAATGTATAGGACCTCATCCTATAATTTGATGCCCCTTGGTTATTCGATTAAGCACTCATATTTTCACAGTATTTTCAGCTTTTGAATGAATTGTCGTTTGGCGAAGGATGGATTGCGAGCGCTCCCTCACTCGTGACTTATGGCAAATTAGCTACACAGACCTTTGGTTGTGGTAAGTAGGCGTTCATCATGCAAAAGCCACAATAATCGAGAAAGAGGAGACCCATTCATGCAGAAGTCACATAACCGAGAATAGGATACCCATTTAATCACGACTTCGGGAGGAAACCTAATGAGTGGCCCACTCCCATGGTGGCTTCGTCTACAGCAAATCATCGTGTTGTTGAAAACTTTATTTCCGAGACTAGCCCCTCCCGAACATCCGCCGTGCAAAAGGGCGGAGATGGCAGACACCAACGATCATATATCAGAAGTAGCAACGCTGCCCCGCCCCCGATGAAGGGGGCGTCGCAAGAAAATTTGCCAGACCGAGTATGACACTGCTCCTGCATTGCAAGATGCCCTACGATCATGTTCCCGGTTTAGCTCGTTGTTTTTTTTTGTTTTCTTCAATCCCCATTTGCATTAATATTCCATTTTCTGGTTTTCTTTGATGCGGAGGTGGAGTGGAAGTGGTGCCACCTAAGGTGCACACGGTCAGGGAGTCAAATCTTAGTTTGACTCCCTCCCAGACAAATCATGCCTCTCATGTCCAGCTTGCTGATACCAAACTTGTCAGGGATAGCAAAACATTGATTCCTGATTGGTTGGCTTGAGTTACGACTCCTCGTCAGGGTGAAATCGTACTCAAACGCCATAGCGATTCTTGATGCGTGGCGCCTAACAATAAGGCAAACGTGAAAATTTCCCTTATTCTTCACGGTCAGATCTTAGACTATGATTGCATTGACGTAAGAGCAATTAGACGCCATTACACAGCTGAAAAATTCCGAATTGTAAGTTAGTTGCACATGACAAGTGCCATATGACACTGATTCTCTCGCTTCAATGATCCCAACCAAAGCGAAACTAATTCACCGGCAAGTTATGTCACACATAATGAGCCCTTTTCCGAGATCAAACTCGTATATGCTCAATACCGAGCTAGCTGAGGCACCGTTCAGACTTCGCGACGGCAGCGCTTCGGTCGCGCGTTCGACGCGATCGATGCAGTCGAAAGCATGCGCATCGATCGCGTCGAACGCGCGACCGAAGCGCTGCCGTCGCGAAGTCTGAACGCGGCCTAAGCGTTCCATCCCCGTGGTTAGGGGCATTGGTATCGGACTGGTTCGGGAGGTAGAGACAATGATCTGCACATGGGCTGGTCCCTCAAGCAGTGGTATAATGCAAGCCGTGTTCAAAGCCACTAGAATGCTAAAAGTGGCACAATCCAATGCGAAACAGTTCCCGCGATCGAGTGGCCCACGAAGAGCCCCTTGCATTTGGCATTCAGGCCCGAATTGGCAGAGAATGTATCACTTTCATCACTCAAAACGGCGAGACAAAAAGGCTAGAGACGTGTGATTTTTGCATCCCTTCTTATTTTCATGCAACACCTTACGAGCGGGATTGCGCGCGTGCATATTGTCGCCTGGAGCGTCGTAGGGCAATTTCCTACACACGTCGATGAAGATCCCAGCTCGTAGACTCTTTTGCGAGATTACTATCTACTATTATTCTGCTTTCCTTGGATATGTTTTCAGCATTCACGTTCGCAGAGGGCAAGACAAGGGATGGATTGCTGCTAAACTTAGCTGTGATGCATTGTTCTGAACTCAGAAAACGCAGAATTGTGCTCCATTAGCGTCCTGCACCTGTCTCTCAAACTAGTCCTGGTTTCACAGCGGAGATTCTTTGAAGCCTAATACTTTTTCTCTAGTTTTGGAATGAGCACCTGTGATGCAAAGGATCTATTGAGCCTATGAGTTTGCAACGGGAGGCAGGGTGATCGAGTCGCTAGAATTCGCAAAAACTCGCTGTGGGGAATGTCTGGAGGAGTTTGCTCAAGGACAGTTCGCGACGATATTCCTTAAATGGCTAAGAATGAACTAGCAGGGCGCCATAATGGGAAAATGGGAAAAACGCAAGTGAGACGTCAAAAACTGCGACAGAAAAACCATGACAATTGTGGACGAGTTTTCTGTAGGACCATTGCGCATCAACCACGCTCGGTGCCGCACGGGCTGCGCGTATGTTTCGCAGAGCATGCAGGCATCCGCAGCCGCTTCACATCATGCTCACCGGCTTCATATTATTATTGCAATAAAGCAGTAAGAGCGTAAGTGTACAGGCCAGTCCATTTGTGGGCGCGCGGGCGGTGGTGGGCGCTTCGGTCGCGAGTGTATGTAGCTCGATAGGGTTCTACTAAGCGTGCCTCCATCAAAAGGCCCACCTGCTCAGGGTCGTGGAATCCTGTCCTGCCAGGGGCATCGTCTACTCTTTTCTTGGAGATTTATCATGCCAACTGCCTTAAAGGTAATCTCAATGTATTTTTTTGCTTCTTCCTCTACTAGAAAGTCACTTTTTGGCTGCTGGTTCATGATTGAATTCCGACTACTCGTAATACTTGGACGGGGAATTGTCTTGAAGTGATGACGAAAGCCTAGAACACCGTCAACACTATAGGTCCCAGTTACTATCGGTGTTGATGTTACAACGACACGTGCTCTGTTTCGATTTACCCATCGAAGGCGTCAATTTTTCATTTTCTTTTCTTTGACTCGTTTTGCCAGCCAAATCTCTCATTTAGCTTTTATAGTGCAGGATAATTATAAAGTCATTAGCATAGCAAATTGAGAGAATGCTTTGACATAACGGAAACAACTGGAGCCTGTTTCCGTAAACAACAAGATTTCGGGTTTTTGATGCATTATTCACAAGATCTGCATTGAATTCCAACCGGTGCGGCAGTGTGCATAAATTTATGAGGATTCCGAAACTGGGCCATTAACAAAAACAAAAAGGTATGAAAAATAGTGTCCCCTTAATAAGTACAGTTCGCTTCACATCTACTCAGTCTTCTTGCCTACGACTTGGCAAAAATGCTCGTTTGCAAGCGGTATCTCTCTCCGCCAACTGCACTATTGTTGGGTTTAAGCTGCTTCCGGATTTCAAAGCACAGATATTAGGAGCAGCGGAATCGCTCATGAGATAAGGTGGCTAGAGAAGAAGTCCATGAAATAATCGGAGTGCTCAGCATCAAGCAAATATAATCTAGTAATAAAGTCATCGTATAGATAGAAGGTTTTGCCGTTATCAGACAGAGTGGTTCATGTCAAATGTAGTGGCTTACTCAAATGCGCCATATGGCCTCAACGACCAGTCAAAACGAATCTAGTAATGGAGTAATGTACAGGTCGCAGAAGGCAGAAAGCTTAGCTTGCGTAGGTGGGAGCCAACCTGGGAATGTAACCACGGGTGCGCGCATGCTAAGCAGGCCACTTGGAACTGCACACTATTATCTTGAGCAGAGCTCAGACTCCGCGATCACGCGCAGCGACGCGCTGTAACGCGCGTGGTCTCGCGCTGGCAAACGGAATGGTGCAGCAGCACTATTGACGAGAACGCAGCCGCAGGCGGGAATCGATAGACGCAAGCCGCTTGTATTGTGACAGAGTACAGGATTGAAGAGGGGTAGGCGCTGCCTTCACATAGTCTGGCATCGTCCCACACTTCTATACTTTCCCGTCACTAGTAGCCCGCGCCCATCGATACCAGACTGTGTGGTCAGACAGCGGCTACCCTCCCGTTATACACTCTCAGAACTGAGAGGCAGGTGGCGATCAATACCCATCTGCAGTTGCGCTGCTCCCTTCTATAGCATTGGAGCGACACTGCATTAAAGACAGCTCCCCGCGCTCGAGTAGTACATGGTCGTCCTTCCTTCCTTGTGCAAGTAGTACAGCCCCCAAGCTAGAGACTGTCCCACTCTATTCGTCTGCACAGCGAGCGAGAAGCGAGCTACAGCCGCTGTAAGTTCTAGTTCTAACGCCTGCTCAGTTGGACCGCCTTACTTGCTAGATGTCCTCCGACGGAGGCCACTCAGTTGTTCTTAGTTGGGGGCGGGCATTGCTAATGCCCATGGATAATTCTGCTCCCCTTTATTACAGTTTACTCATTGGAGGTATATACATTCAATTCAACTCATTTCGCGAGGTGAAACGCGTAAAAAGCACGAGTGACGCAATTTTCGTGATGCAAAACCTCGACGCACAAAACGTGCGCTACCGTAACCCCAAATTGGAGAACACCGCGTTGATAAAATTCCTTTTTCCTTTCAAGAGTTTTTCCTCTGCGTTTTGTTGTTTTCTTTTTATTTCTTTTTTTTGCACTGGATGATATCAACTACTGCGAGATGTGATAGAGAGATTTGTGAGCTAGGGGTTGCACAGAGACCGCAGGGAGGTGTGACTGTGAGGGAGCGATTTTGTTTATGTTGTTCTGGAGGACGCTTCTTGCCTGTTTTCTTCTTTGGGAGATTACTTATCAGCTACTGTTTCATAATTGGAAAGCAGCTATCCATGAGACTTTTATCGCGGAGCTGTCTAATGCGTCATCACTGCGCAATGCTTTTAGCAGCATGCGTCGACGCGAAGTCTGTGAGTGCCTTGGACGTCAATACATTCAAGCTTCGCGTTATATGGTAGTTCCATCCTACAAGGTGGACTGGAACTCGTTAGCTTTCAAGCCCTAGTTCCTTGTAAATTGCGCTGCCAGGACATTCTACAGCAACCAGACAAAAAAGCTTTCAGGAAGTATTCTGAATTTCTTTAAGTGGTCTCAAGGTATTTTTGATCGATTGATAATTAACATGCGGTTCACATCTGAACGAAAGGCCCAAAATTTTCCGGGATGTGTAGTGTAGCCTCTTCCAATACAGTGCGTCGAAGTAGTACAGTTGCAGTACCTTTTGACTACTGTAAAAGTTTGTGACTGAGTTTCACGTGGTATATTGCCCGATTTCCCTCAGGTCTTTCGAAAAGTACAACCTCATGTTTATAAGCTCCTCGTAACTCAAGCGGCAGACGCGTAGTACATAGTGCGTGGTGCTTAAATGTCTGTCCGCAAAACTTCAAGAAGATTGATTTAGCCTCTGCTCATCCTTAGCCCCTTGAGGGGGGCATTCTTTCAGTTTGCTTGCTTCTGTAGTTCCTGCTGCCTAACATGTCTCGGTTTGATGGAACCTATAAAGCCTTGTGAAATAGAAATACAAGCGAGCCTCTTCGGGTACAAGACTTTGTAGGCACTCACTACATCACCTATAGAAGCTTCCCAGGGTATTATCTGACGCCCCATCGAGACGAACAGGGTCTGAAATTATACGGCATTCGCCAGGAAGAAATATTCTCCTGGATGACCTTGTCATTAAATGTGATTCGATGGAAATAAATTGCAGTGGTCTTTTCTAGAAAATGGCGGCTTCAATATCCTATAGTTTGGCTATGGGAGCCAAACGTCAAAACATCCCCACCCGATAAACAACGTCGAGTGGCATATCATTTTCATGAAATGTCGTGCTAATGAATCGGTTCTTCTCCCATCCTGCTCTCTGAATGGCTAAAAATAGCCACAATGAGGATGTTTAGTGACGGACCAGGTCCTTTTTTGCTTAAAGACATTAATCTTGAATTTGAACTTGTCATTCTTATATTTTTATTGGTCATCGAAACGCGTGCCGAATATGCTGCTGTTGTTCATGGGTGACCGCAGTGTGGTTTCTCATTTTTTGGAATTCAAATAATTTATTATGATATGGGCAGCTATTGGATTCAAGGTAACGAGCCATCTTGTCAACATGTAGGGCGGAACTTTTTCGCTGAGGAGGGGAGGGGTCGTATTTAATCGTTGTTAGGAGTGAGGAAGTTTATGTGGCTCTGAGAGAAACTTGCCGTGTAGGGAATTTCTACCGTTAGTGTGGACTTTTCGTAGATTTTTGTTGCGGTTTCAGTGTACATGATATGTATATCCTCTCCCCATCCCGCCAAAATTTTTTGTGGGAAAAAGTGGGAAAATTTTCTGGATGAAAGCGGACAAGTGGAAATTGGTTGAGTCGATGTAGGGAGGATCGTACCGATATAACCATTTAGGTGGGGGCCGGGGGCGCGCCGCGGCGCGGGGGGCCGGGCGCGGGGGGGGGGGCGGCGCCGGCCGACCGCCTCTGCGCGGGGGCCGGGGGCGGCGGGGCGGGCGGGGTGATCGTACTGACACCCCTCCGAGCGGCGCTCGTACCTACACCCGATACTCACACAATCACGATGCTGTACTATGATTGGTGCTCTAGATGTGTTCCTTCTTGCGTAGAATTTTGCCTGGAAGGTGACAATTTTTCCTGAATTTTATGCTGTTTGATAAATGCTGTCTTCATACCGTCTCTAGAATCGGATAGGGCAGGCGAATAAGGAATGCCTCAGGCCTGGCAATCAGTACTCTAGCTTGCTTAAAGCTCAGAGGCATTCTGAGCATTAAGCAAGCTAGAGTACTGATTTCTTCATAGTTAACAGTGCAATGCCCTGAGGTAGCGTTTCATAGCCAGCGCTAGGTAAGTTCACAGCAGGAGCTCTTGTTTATTTGAAGTTTCTCTTCGGCACTAGGAATGTACGCAGATGATGACTAAAACTCATAAAAGGAAATTGGGAATTCCTGATTGAAAAGTTTTCCAACAAACGATTAACTTGCTGAGCAAATGGGAAAAATGGCGGCTCCCGCTTGTTTCTTGATGGAACGGTTTTTATCTAATCCGTGGGCTATTCCTTTTCCTTATGTCACAGACGGCATCGCCTTTTTCGCATCACCAGTGGAAATTGCTGTCTTGTCTCACATTGATGTAAATCGCCCTTTTCAGACGATTTCACAGACGTTCTCAAAGGTTTGACCTCCATGAATAAGTCAGTCCTGAGGGCATGTAGGACGTTTGTTTGCCCTTCGACAAAGCCTGAGGCTACGGTGCTCTTTCGCAATAAGAAAAAAAAGACATTGATGTCCCAAAAAATAGCAGAACAAGCAAATCCGCTCCACTCTTTTGAAAGCTAAGAAATTCTCGTATTCAAACCTTTCACAGCTTTATTCAGAAACAAGTTTTTCAAACATATCACCAGTAACGTCGTTCAAGAAGACGATATGTACATGGTCTACAGAGGGGGACAAAAAAAGACACTTTTCTTCCTCGACTTTCAAGGCGATATAAGTTACACTTTATTAAATTCTGATTGGACATTTCCACCATCATATTCAACAACACATTGTACACGATCACGAGACTCGCCACAGCCTTCTGGACGAGCGCCATCGAGAGATTCTGCCACGTGATCGGTGCCTGAGTTCAGCGAGGTCGTTGATTTCTCCGCCACTGTAGACCACCCTGTTGAGCTCCTCCCGGACCCGGTAATCGAAGGTTTATTCAGGTGGCACACTTGGATATTCCGTCTTCTTCAGGTCTCAACGCCCTTCGATTCCAAGTAGGCGAGAGTTTTTCGATTCCATGTGCTGGCACCCAATCCTGTAGCAGTACGAAGTTTCCAAGATGGTACAGGCGATGACATGAAGGCAGGATATTCTCCTCGAGTTGGTCGATGTAACCGTCAGCGTTCACTTTCAGTCCGGGGTCCACGAAGAAAATATCGGTCTTCCCATTCCAGGAACTTCCGGTCCATACCACCAACCGCGCCTTGGCGACTGCGGTGAAGATGATATCCTGGACCGTAGCGACGTTGTCGGAGCTGCTCGATGTTGGAGGTCTTCCAGATCAAGAGTGCTGGTCTCCAGGTAGCTGTCCATGGGTGACTCCATACAAGAAGTTTCGCAGCTTTGGAGGTGACGTGAATTCCATAGGCCTTCTCCAGTCAGGCTGCGACTGGAGATGACTTCATATTTTGGTGTACATGAAGGTGATGGGCGAGAGCCAGCTCCTGCTTATCGAGGAACATCTTGGGTATCTTCCGCCCTGGTACTCGTATCCACGTCCTCTGTCTGGGCTGCGAAAACTTTGCTGATATGTGACTCGGCCGAAGTGTCTTTTTTTGCCCCTTCCTCTATTTGCTATTGCATCGTACCAGAAGTTCTTAGTCGGTGGACTTTTTCAAATTCTTTGAACTTCGAACGGGGGCAGGTGTAGCTAAGATTTTCTTGGCTGATTTCAGCATTAGAATTCGAGCCACTACTTTTACATTTGAAGCCGCGAGTATGTACAGGAAGGTTGCGAGAAGTGTTGTACCCCCCAACTCTCACGGCAGTTCATGTAGCCAACAAGTGCACGCCTGGCAAGAAAAAAATTGTACTAGCTACTTGTGATTGACTTTCTATAATCTCTTCAACTGATTCGATTACTGAGTCCTTGTGAGTAAGTTAGCGTTTGATATTAATTCAATTTGCCCTTATACCGATGGGTACGCTCATTCTTTCAGTACTGCTGCGATCGTTTGTTTGTATTTTTTCTTCCTGTATGTTTTTGATCAATGGTCCGCACTGCTCCCATGCTTTGCCTTTTCAACGTAATGGATATGATTTTTGAGAGTATGTGGTTCCTCACTGACGATCACCAGAGAATAGTGCGACCCTAAGCAAACTTTACATGGTGTCTTTTCCAAAACAAAGCGATCCCAAAGCATTCCAGCCATGCCTAGCATATCCACACGTACACCCACCAAAACCGACACGCCCACAGCTAGCCGCAACGACCAGCAACTGATCACTACTGGATCAGCTATTCCCACCCTCAGTCTACGGCCGAATGCGCAATTTCCATCTTTAGGGTCTCTTTCGAAATATATTACTTTTTGCTTAGTAAAGAAAACATCTTTATTCGGTAGAATGCGAGGTTTTGTTGCGACTAGCAGCCATTCTGCAAATTCGGGCTTCCTTACCTTTTTTGGCTTCTTTTACACGGTTCCCGCGAAGCTTTCAGGCACTCCGTAAAAATATTATGGGTATGGCCCTACTTCTGTAAAGTACCCCTGTTGATATTGTCGTGAAGTTTGCTACC
>MU931349.1:0-16165 GCA_036418165.1 Cooperia oncophora
GTTAATTTTTCTCAGCCCGAATACGACCCCCCCCCCTGTGTTGGGGATTTCCCAACGACGGTGTGCCCTGGCAAATCATAAGTTGAGGATTTGGTCGAGGGGGAGACAGGACAGATCACTGGTTGGGGATTTTAATCGAGTCCGACCCTCCTCCTTTACAACGTCCGTGAAGCGAGAAAAATCAACTATCAAAATAAATTTTTCCCAGCCCAAATACGACCCCCCCCCTATTGGGGATTCCCCAACAACGATGTGCCCTGGGGAGGGCGGTGGAGGTTATATGGTACATATGAAACAGGAAAACCAACGAAAAATCAACTACCTCTCTCAGAAAGCCAGAAACCCGACACGACCCCTCCCCCTTGGCAATACATGAACAAACACGACTCCCCTCCCCCTTTTATAGCGTTCCTGAAAGAAGAAAATCAACTATCTAAAAAATTTTTTCTCAGACTAAATACGACGCTCCTTGTTGGTGAATCCCCAGCAATGATGTCCCCCGACTATCCCTGAAACTCGATTTAAAGGAATTTCAGAGGGGAAAAAACCGAACTTCAGGCTTGGAACTCGAAAAATGGAGCAACAAAGAGGGTTGAGAGCTGAAGTACGTCTCTCACAATTACTTGAAAATTAGCATTTCTAACTACTCCTCAAAATCATACTCCCACTCCTTAGTTCCTTTTCATTCTTACTGGGTGAAACTGCTTTACTTTCATGGATTTCTCTTTGTCACATAATGACAGGAACTGCTGTTGGTTTGGAAAAGGCAAATTGTAGCGAAAAAAGAGCGCACGAGATTTGAGTCAAAATCGCCATTTTGCTGGGAGTTGTTCAGGGTTTCTGCGGAATATAGGACAAGTGACAGCTCTGGACACCATCGAGCTGATATCGCTTATCTGAAAGGAATATGATCCTACTGCCCCCTTCCAAGAAATGAATGGAAATGACGTCACCGTGGACATTGGGTGTGTTAGACCCGTTTATACTTCGCAACTCAAGCGATTCAGTAGGGCGACAAGACTCCTCGCGCTCCACCGCTAATCGTTGGAGAGCTGCAAGGTTCGAAATAGCGACTAGCCTGTATTTACCATATTCGATACACACATGCACTCTCGCAAGTAAAAACCCCGTTTTTTCGACCGACACTCAGTATGTTCCTTCGGAGAGCCGCAACCTCATTTTCTTATTCTTTTTTTTCAAGAAATTCATGATGCAAATAACGCATTAATTACGAATGGAATGATGGAAAATACCAGAACAGCGCAGACATGAGTTCTGGACGAACGTTCTCCGTCACCAATGTGTCAATGTTGCAGTGGCTAAGATTAGCGGTGCGAGCGCCAGTCGCCGCCGTCGCCCGAAGTCAGGATAAATCAAGTTGCGAAGTATAAACGAAGCATAAGCCCTAAGAAGGCCCACACTCGTTCAACCCAACTCTCCCGTGAAGAAAGACTCCATTTAGACAAAATTACTCCCGTTTCGCGTGCATGTGCATTGTTAGCAATGCAAGCGCCCGAATAGGCTCACTTGGACGGCGAGGTGCTCAGCATGCCAGCTTTGACATCCTGCAGAACCCTTGGCCGGATTCTAGAAGAGAGGGTTGACCAAGTACTCGGCGCCACTTCAGGCATTCGACTTAGTCTTGTCCAAAAATTTTGCCCCTTTTTGCAAGCCAATAGCAGCTTCCTCCGTTACCCAAAAGACAAGAGACATTAATAAACAGTAGCAGAAATTTTACCCAGCAGATTGAAAAAACATGTCAAGAGCAGGTCGGTGCGGGGTATGGCCTTTGCTGCAGTACGTATAAGGGCAGCAGGGTAGCAGCATTGTTGTGCTGAAAGCACATAGGGAGAGGGGGAGGTTCGTTACTTTTCCGCTGGGGAGAGAGGGGAGGAATTGTTCGATAGATGGCTTTTAAAGACACATCGTACGCTCACACATGAGGGTGTATGAGACTAACAGCCCCCCAGCTGTCGATGTGTCGTGGTCCCCCCGCTCAAACATGCCCAGGAATGGAGATACAGGACCGTGGGAAAGGCTTATTCCTTGCTACTCCGCCCAAAATTCACGCTGGCCGGCGAAGATGCAACTCGCGCGCGCCCGTGGAATTTTGGGCGGATAGTAGCAAGATAAGCCTTTACACGGTCCTGTATCTCCATTCACTGGGCATGTTGAGGGGGGGACCACGAATCGACAAGCTGGGGGGGGGCGGCTGTTAGTCTCATACACCTCAATTGTGTGTTGAGCCGTACCATGTGTCTTTAATGAGAACTTGCTGGCGTGATTCTTTGGCTGTGCATTTTTTCGTTTGTCGAGATTCATGATTTTTCTGCTTTATATACCCCCTTCCGCTAAACGGAAAATTTTTCGCTGAAAAACTGGATTGGAAAATGTGGGGAAACTGGTAGGTAGGGGTTGGGAAGGGGGGGGAGTCGCCTACCATAAAACCCTCATTTAAGTGCGCGGAGTCGTACTGACACCCTCTCTCCCGGGGGGGGCGCACTTACACCACCACACATCACGATGCTGTACCCTGTCAGGGAGTTTTCCAAAAGCACGAGGAAGTGGGTTACTTTGCTCCTATTGCGACTACTAATGAGAAAGGGCTGAGGGAACGAATTCTATAAAGAAGTCGCTTCCTCCGTCTCGTATTTCGTGGAATGCATGAGGAAATTATTGGTTGCACGCTAATCCTTCCGCAGACTAATCAGCCAGATTAGCCCCCGAAAAAAAGAGAGTCCTTATATTCAGCTTGATTACGGTGCCCGTTTTGCTATGGTGTTTTATATAGGAAGACCTTTAGCGATAACACGATGAGAATCCGAAGGCGAAAGTTCGTGAAAGTTATTGAAGGCACTGAGTTAAGCGCCTGAAGTTGACTTTTTCTACGAACAAATAGATAGGCGAACAACACTTGCCACTCCTGGAATACTCAAAATCGGCGCTGTTCGCCTACGGGGGGGGGGGACATTTTGCAATTTCACTGCTGCACTAGTTAAGGTTTTCAGGTTTCACTCTGGTGAAACCCTGTGAACTCTTGTTAAGCTAGAGTAGACTCGTCGAGCTATCATGATCAAACCTGTCAACCCCTGTGAGCTCGTGAAATAGCTCTCTGGCTAGTAGAAAAATGCAAAAAATGCCCCCCCCCCCGCTCGCCGAATTCGTCCTCAAAATCCTCAATGGGTCTTCAGCTCAAAATCTGGGACGCTATTATGTGCATGTAGTTCAATAAAGTCTAATGTGCTTAGCAGTTCATGTCAGTCAGTACTACTCCTCCACGCTTGTTTTCCCAGTTGTCATAGCCTGAAGTTGAACTATGAAGTCGTACAAGGTTGTTATGGATGGTAATCCATTTCGACGACAGACAGGCGGGGGGCGTGGCTTCTTCTGAACGACGGTTAAGGTATGTGTTTTAAGTGAGATTATTTCCACTACAAGACAGATGACCAGCCCCTTCATGTTGCAGCCGAAAAAGTCATAACTACAATGCTCTCAGTACGCCGACATACCAGCAAATGCGCAGCAGCCACCACATTCGAATGGTGTACCACGCCTCCTCCGTTCTTCGGGATATAGAGTATAGGAGCTAGATGACTTGCCTCTCATGAAGAAAGGAAGGCTAATCCGTCGAAATTGCACCGAATAAGGCCCTTCGAGGAACTAGGAACGATTATTCTTAGGCATTTCGGGCGAGAGACCAAACAAGAGCAGAGAGAGCATACCAACGAGCGATACGACATGTACTAATGCGGGGTGGAGTCACGTACGCTCTGGGCGGAGTCACTTGAGCAACCTTGCGCCTTAACGCGCTATCTGAAAATTTTGTAGAGGCTGATATAAGTAATAGATGAACATGCCTTTGAACTATAAAACTGCAACGACGCAAGTAACTACGCGACAATTCCACATAGAAAACCCACTACTATTGATTATATTAACTAATGTTGGTTCTCTCTTCAATCTTTGGAAACTCGAAGATCAAACTTGAAGTTACTGCCAGAAGTTAGGATTAGTCTGGAGGTTGAGGGCTAGGGGTTAGATTAGCTTCTTCAAGCTGAATGGTTTTGACTATTCCACTCATGATTTTTATAGTCAAACCTCAGCTTGGTTCTACAATCCTTGAGATCTTGTGTAGGTAACAGAATGAGGATAAAGCTAGATCAATAAACAAGTAAGAAAAGTAATAGAAGAAGGAAAAAAGGAGGAAAAGAATGGAAGGACGGGTGGCTTGCACTGGCATCGAAATCAATGATGAAACGGCTGACCGCTTGCTTCTTTCTTTTGGAGGACAAAGTGAGTTAGACATAGAGAAGGCGTCATGGGAAATGGGATGTTTTGGCATAAAAATTGTCTGAAAAATTGTTGGTAGAATGGGAAAGAAAACATAAGAAATCAAGTAAATAGGTAAGTAAACAAGCATGTCAACAATGAATAAACAATCAACTTTCGTAATTCCCCTGAGTCACTTACTGCAATCTCTTCCAAGAAGAACAGAAATCCATAGAGAGCAATTACCCGTCCATTTTATTGCTTATAGGGCTCATCATTTTCTTTCTGCTGATTCCAGTTCTCACCGATGCCCCTGTTTATGCCTAATATTCGCGTTGAGTGTTCATAGGAACAAAAGAAGAGAGGCAGGCGCTTGCTGAGCTTGAGGCCGGCACTTAAGGATTCTTCGGGGCGCAGAAAACGAACATAACAAAAATGAACAGTAACTATAAAACTGATTACCCCACTCCCGGAGCTACTTCGAAGTCAAGCTGAAAGTCTTAATTTCCACGCGTTGGTTGATCACCAACCCTATTACAAGGATGGCCGAGTAACTCAAAAGTTTTAACTAGAGGGGGAAGACTCGAAACTGCAAGCCTCAGCTGGTGAGCTCCGCCATACCGCTACCGCCACCTAGGGTCGCTCTTTACGCTCATCACCTAAAGGGTTTCCAGGGTAATAAGATGGAGTCTTTGCAGTCAGGATTAGTTTTTAGGTGTCCCTCCACAGTGCTTATCTTGTGGCTGGCGGGCACACATAGAAAAATCAGACGCTCCTTCTCCAAGTGATTAGAATTACCGAACCGCTCAATTGTAGCATGGGGGGGGGGGAGGGCGTTGTGGGAGTGAAGGCACAGTGCACATACAAGCTCGTTTTCATATAAGTGCTTTGGTGGGAAGTGCCATGCGCGTCCTGCCCCACTAGATTACGTGTGCAACATAAACAATCGGGCCGAAGTCTATATCGCAGTAGATTATGATGGTCAAGAGAGTTGTAGAGACACACATGTGAGGAAGAAATATCGGAACTCTGACCGTTCGGTCTATATGGTGAGCTATATGTGAGCTGAAGAGCCTGCTAACGAAGGCAGTACGTGTACTCGGCAAAGCACATTTACATAATTATAATACAAGATTGGTTGGCAGCGCTTTGCAGAAATAACAGTAAGAATCGACGTCGGTTCATGAAAACATGAAAGCGCCGCACATTGTAACATGGCACAGGCTCGCTGCAATGCTTGGGGGGCCAGGGTGCAGCATACGTTGTGTTGGAACACTTTATCTGGGCTAAGAGGGGGTGTGAGGTTTAGGTATTTGAAGTATGTTGCGGAGAGGGGATCTGTATGTGGGCTTCTGAAGAGCAATATTGCCGCGCAGCGCGAAAAAATTTTTTCGGGGGGGGAGTCATATGTGGCTTCGAGAGAAATTTGCCGCGTAGGAAAAAATTTACTCGGTAGTGAACTTTTCGCGTGATTTTCAAAGTTTCATGTTACTGTATACTCCTCCCCCTCTTCCCCCACTCCCCCGCCTCGCTCTACGGAAAATCTTTGGGTAAAAACCGGTAAATGTAGAAAAGTGGTAGGTAGGCAGTGGAGGAAGGCGAGGGGTGGGGTCGTACAACCAATAGCCCTTTGAAACCAATAGAACTACCGACAAATCCACGGCTAATCTTCTTATAATTACCGAAACGTATTCTTACCGAATTCTTACCGAAACGTGGCCTGCAAAGCGTAAATGGTGTCATTCTGAATAGTAAAAAAATGAGAAATGGGTAGCCAAACTTATATTATGAAGAAACTCAAAGAGAAATGTAAGGGGAAGAATTCCATGGAAAGATGCAGGAAAGGGTTTTATGAGAGAAAAATGCCTCCAGAGTTTTGTTCGTGAAGATTAATTGAGCGGAAAAATAATCCGCATAAATCCTATGCAAGCTGTCAAAAAAAGAAACCAAATCCCTAGACAGACTTGAACCAATAAATACTTTGAAGAATAAGTCGATTTGTAAAAATTCAACGAATAGATGCGGGGCGTCCGAGACTTCGATTTCGTCCATGTGAGAGTGAACAAGTCCCACAACGGCGCAGTTCGGCGGTGGGGGGGGGGGGGCATTTTGCACTTTTGCTACTTCCCATCGACGTGTCGACCTATCTAGACAGCCTCTTCTCGAGTTGACAGGTTCAGAAGCTGAGACTGTAAAACCTCCAAACTAACACTACGGGACTAACATATTATTAGTACAAAATGCCCCCCCCGCTGCCGAACAGCACCCACCACAACTATTTTTCGCTGGATTGTTCCCAAAAAACGGCCACTTTTTAGATGGGCCCACGTGCACAAGAGTGGTGGACGTGGACGGATTTCTTGAACATAGGGGCAAAAATACTAAGAGGTGACGTCGAGGGGCAAGGCCCAACGGACGTCGTCTGAGAAAGATTGACGGCCGCGAAAAGCAAAGTGTGTTGGGTATGGAATGTGTACGTGCCGCTGGGGTGACGGGGCCCGTTTCCCCGAAGGATTTGATTACTCCACCACTAGCGGATTTCAATTAGGAATTCTTAAGAAGACACGAAAACAGCGCAGCACCTCATTATACAAAGGTCTCTACCGTCACCCTTCCAAATGCTATCAGCTTGCAGATAGACAGCCTAACCAGCCAGCCTCAGCACTGCTGAAAGCATTTTCGGCAACAAGTTAATTAAGGAAGGCTCGCCTTTCTCAAAAGGAAATTGTGTTGGGGAAATGGAAGCTAGTGAAGCTTTCTCCGTTGAGGTGTTATTTACTTTAGATGCAGGGCAGGTTCTGCCGTCGGGAAAACTTCTTAGAAAATATGGTCTCCCTCAAAACCTCCTCCTTTTGTACGAACTGTTCCAATCTGCCTACTGTTCCGTTTTTTTTCTCCAATTTTTCCGAAAATCCTAGCTGAAAACTGCCGTGGAGCGAAGGGAGGCCATAGCATCAATGCGTCCCACCCTCCAGCGGCCAAAACGACCCCCCCCCTTCTCCTCCTTCCGGGAGAAGCCTAACGTACAACGCACCCTGTTTGAAGTGGAAAGCATCTATTATCGAACAGAACAGAAGCAGAAATGAATGAAGAAATCTTCGTAACCGTTGCATAAACACTCGAGTCTACTACAAGAGGTACTCATGAGTGGGGAAAGACGAAGAAAGAAGCGAATCGAATACGTCATGCCCAGTTTGTAAAGCTCAAAACCTCTTGATTAATTTCGTCCGGATAAGCCACGCATTCCGTACCACTAAGGAACGCAACATTTTCATCAACGCGATATGGGCTGTATAGTGGTTCGGGTCATCCTATGAACAAGTCATGCTTTTGTGTTCCCAAGCGCGGACCTGGTATCCGTTAACCGGCCAAGTTTCGATCGGCAATGTCCGTGGCTCCAAAAACCCCCGGTACCGCGATCCCGAGCCAAGCGCCAGTGAGCCCTGCAGTCTCTTTCCATCTACCGCCACCACTGCTCATTCCAACCAATGTCTCCCAAGAGCCCAATGCGCTGACATTTCAGTCACTTAACGGCACTGTAACTTTTGCATCACTCTCGTATGCAATCCATGGACTTCTCTTGTGCTCGATGGAACACGAGCTCATTCAATTCTCTCTCCTGCAGAACCGAATGAAAACGTCTAGCCATCACCCCGGTGGTCGTGCTGCTGTTCGCTTGACTTCCCAAGGGATCCACTCAGTCCAGCGTTCTGGCCCAACGATCACCACAAAACTTCTCAAAGGTTCGGTCCACCTGATCTCAAGTTTGCTGGAAAAGCATCCAGAGAGAGGGCTACAAGAGAATTAAGGAGCTTTTTGAAAGCTCTACACTTAGGGCTTTTCAAAAATAGGAAATCCTGTCTACTCATCTTTTTTTGTTTGTTTGGCCCACGGAGTTATTCATTATGAGCAGTCAAAGCTGAAGAATGTCTGTGTTCCGATGATTCCAGGAAACACTCCGTCGCGAAGGAACAGTACCAGGTAGATCTAGCTCGCATGCACAGGCAGGTGGTCCAAGATCGAGTGGCAGCAGTACTGACGAGGCGGAAAAAGAGATACGCAAAGTAGGAAGGGGACGGGGTTGATGCTTGTGCATCATGCAAAAGAGATACGCAAAGTAGGAAGGGGACGGGGTTGATGCTTGTGCATCATGCAAACTCTTCAGCTAAACTAAACGAGTTAAAGGCAGAATTTGTGATGAGCCAGTGGGAAATTCGCTGATAGTGGGGGTCAAGAACAGAAATGTATGTGCTAGTTGACCTGCCCTCGGAGAAAAAAGAAGAGGAAACCGCTAATAACGCTCGGAATAAGGCCCTACTTGTGCCAAACGAGAGATGTTTAATCGATGTGGATGTCAGGCGAGAGGCTAGAGAAAGCAGCGACAGAGCTGGAAAACGAGCAAGACAGCAGATGAGACATCTAGCAATGTGGGCGGAGTCACTTGAGCAACTTTGAGCCTTACCGCCGCTACCTTACCATTCTGACGTGGAACTTATACAGCTTATACATCTTTGCGACACACTCTACCTCTTTCTACAAAGAGCTTAGATAATTACAAGTGATCGTGAACTCTGCTCTAGAAAAACGGTCACGCGACTAATTACTATGAGTAATGGTGTTCAGCTGTCACACCTGTACTTACTTAAAGATACCAATTAGAGAAAAAAAGCGGAAAGTTGCCCAGAACGCTCTAATGGAAGCCTTCCCTCGCAGTCGTATCGTCTCATTGTACTGTCATGACCCCTAAAACGATAGGGCATGTGGGGGGGGGGGGGGGGGGCATGACTTGGAGTGCAGCCAAATCAGACTTCCAATCAGCTGTATCGGGATCAGGACAGCATCGTCGGTGGAAAAAGGGCGCCGAGTGCATTGCAATCAGGGTACAGCATCGTGATGTGTGAAATGGGAGTGTAGGAACGACCCCCACCTCCGAGCCACCTCCCCACCTGAATGAGGGTCTCGGTACGACCCACGCCCTTCCCCAACACCTACCCACCAATTTCCCCACACTTTCCAGTCGAGTTTTTCACCCAAAAAATTTTCCGTCGAGCGCAGGGCACATCAATGGTTATGGATTTTAGTCCGAGTCTGTAGCGGGGGGGGGAGGGGTAAATCAGCTAGCATAGTGAAACAGGATAAGTCGCGAGACATATCGACCCCCACCCCTCTACCACTGATTTGTCAGATTTTCCCCAATCGGCCTGCCACCTTTCAACATTTCCGCTTCTTTTCCCTTGCTGTGGGGGTATATGGAACGCACGAAACAGGGAAGTCACGAGAGGTCAACCACCGCTCCTACAACTCCAAAACGTAAATACGACCCTCCCTCCCAACAATGACCAAGTACGACTCCCCCCTTTACAACGTCCGTGAAGCGAGAAAAATCAACTATCAGAATAAATTTTTCCCAGACCAAATACACACCCCCCCTATATTGGGCATTCCCCAACAACGATATGCCATGGTCGAGCGGGGATGAGGGGTATATAGTACCCATGAGACAGACAATATCACGCAAAAATTCAACAACCGGACAACCACGAAAAAGGAGAAATTTCTCCCAACGCGGCAAATTTCTCTCGAAGGCACATGCAATCCCTTCCTCTCTCCCAGCGACCAATACTACCCCCTCCCAAGCGAAAAAGTACACCCCCCCCTATGTTGTTTCACACGACGCGATTGCTTCATCCTGATTGCAAATGCCGCGTGCGGTCACTTATCGTTTCAGAATGCTACAACTTTACATGTGTTTTCGGTCTTGCGGGTAAACCAACCCACTGTTGTACTTGTCCTACCCCTCCCTCAAACATCTTTTCATCGCTTCTTCCAGTTACTTGTACACTTATCCAGGACTAGATATGAATGAAACATAAAAAAAATTCAGCGAATAAAAGTTCGTAGAGAAATTTGCGCGAATACTTTCGTCGTGGACTAGATCCCGTAAATCATTTTGGTTTGCAAGCGACGTACTGATATGGTATATAATTATCCGAAGGAATCACAAAAAAAAGCCAAAGGAAGAAGGAATCCGTGGCATGCATAGTTAAGCGATGACGCAAACCCATCAAACATGTACGAAACTTTACTGGAAACTTAAACTTTTCCCAGAACTCACGTCGACTCTCGGCGAAAGCATGGAGAAGTGATTTCGAAAAAACGAGTGATTGCACGAATGCCAAACGAACTCGCGCAAAAACAGTATAAGGCGTGCGAATCTTCGAGAAATTCCCTGAAAGCGTTGGAGGCCTTCCCATGAAGACTTCTGAAGCCTTACTGTAGCAAAACTTCCTGTCCATTACAGTTTACAAGTGTGAAAGATGTGGACCAAAATTTATGGTTGGACTAACGATAAGAATAATTTGGGGTGTAGGGGACAGCATTGGTTAAACAGAGAGCATGTCATAGTGAACCAACGTGGGGCCGACTGGAGTAGAGACCTCAAGAGTAGCCGCACTATTAAAAACGTTGCGAAATGTCCCTACCCCTCCAAGGTTTCTCCACTTGGATGCGACTCCATTCCCGCATCCTACTATGTCTTCTGAATTCTGCTCCGCAACTTCCAACCATCCTCCGAAGCTTTCCATAAACCCTTCAACTTCCCCCTCCCCCCTTTCTTCGAGTGGAGGATATATGCGCACATGAAACGGGAAAACCCAAGAAAATCACCACGCAAGAACAGCCGGAAAAGACGTTCGAGAGAAGCGAATGCGAACCTTTCCCTCAAACGACTATACGACTAAATACGACCCCCCGCTGGGACTCCCCAACGTACGACATCCCCGTCAGCGAGAGCAGGGCACATCACTGGTTGGGGATTCTAGTCAAGTCTGTACGACCCCCCCCCACTTTTTTGGGGGGGGGGGGGGTTGGTACTACCCTCCCCCACCTCCGGCCCTCTACTCCTCCTAACCGAATCGAGTGGTTGAGCGGGGGAAAGGGGCGAGGCAATGCGACACCCTCTACCAATTTTCAGATTTTCCCCACTTCCTTCACTGTTTTTTCGCAGAATGGGGGATAGCAGTTGTAGCGCATCGAAACAGGAAATTACCGCACGGTCAATGACCACTCCTACAGACGCAAAAAGCGTAACACAAACGCCCCCCGCCGCTGTGGGCGGATTTCCCCAAACGATGGCCCCCAGCGTAATAAGTAAATTTTTTTGTGGTCCTTCTGACGATGGGAGATATACAACGCGTCTGAATCAGGGAAAATCAACTATCGAAAAATAGGTTTTACGAGGCTTAATACCCCCTTCCTAGCAACCAGCTACAATACCCGTGAATTCCTGTGAACTTCGCGGTGATAATGTGCCTTAATCTCATCCAGAGCAGGCCAGACCATAGGGGATTTCAAGGTGTAGAGAGGAACGCGCTGACTGGTCTACGTGTAAATTGTTACTTTCTTCCCAGTTTCAGGCGCCATATCTTATACTTCTTTCTCATCTGAAGTTCGTGGCGTTTAATTCGACTTAGATGAACGGACGCCTGATCCTCATCGTTTTTTGCCGGATATTGGGGAGGAACGGAGAGAAAAGCCAAAGAGGGGTCTCAGTTAAGTTGCACGCGAACGTCCATTCTTGTCAAATGTGGGTCTTGGTAGACTCGATGGACCTTCCAAGTTTAAAACTGGTGTCGCTTGATGCTGTCTGCGACTGCAGGGTGGCACCGTGAGTCTGCTCCTCGTGCCCAAACTTCCCGCCTCGTTCCCATGAATTTTTACCCGCTCTGCTCGCATTTTCCCGCCTATACGTATTTTATGCGTCACAAATTGTGTTGGCCGCTTTTACTTCCTATGGGATACCTATGTCACTGGGAAGTTCACATCTCATTTCTGTTTTTGTTACCGATAAAATACCAAAGGCGGAGGTGGCAAGGAGCACGCTTACCACGCGCGAGGCCAAATCCCATATGGCCTCCCCTAGGCAACCCTTTTACCTTCGGAAGTTGTGAATTGGTACCAGATTCTCGCTGGGAGTTTAATAAGAAAGGAAATCATGGTGAAGACCCAGTTTGATATGCTAGATGGCTAATTGGGGACTTTATTATTATCGGCAATGAACTGAACAGCGAAAACAAATATATAGTCAAGGAAAGGCAATACAGATTTCCGATAACTACATCAAGAACAGGGGGGGGGGTGGCAGTTAGGGGTGCGACAGGTTGGGGGCGGATTCTTTCGCAGCTCAGAAGGGCAGTGGCCTCCCAACACTGCCAAGTTCGACAGCGAGCATCATTCGAACCCCGGATGCCATCTCAGTAGGTCCGCCAAGCCCGGCTCCCCGTGACTACGGTAGGTATGCAGTGCATTGGAAAAATATTCAATGAAGGGTTTCACCACAAACCGCTTCAACACAAATCGAAAGACTATAATTCAAATACTAATGCCGGCTTCAATGAAAGGGTCCGACCGCCATAACGACACAAAGCGTGGCGTTTTTCAACAAAACTGAGTCGCCTTCCACCATTCACCACAGCCACAGCTGCCAGGACTCCCGTTGAGATATTTGTCAAACCAGGCCTCGAAGTGACACATGTGAAGCTCCTGATCGGGTAGGTTTGCTTCATTGCAAAGAAAAAAGTGTGATAGGACAGGAATGAGCTGATGAATTAATGCTCCCGGATCTCATGTTAGACATGCACAAAATGTATTACATATACATATTTAAGCTAATAACAAACCCACCGATTATCGAATCTTGCCATACTGATAAACTTCGCAAGAAACACAAAGCGGCTCCTGTGGGACCACCACCATCCACTTTAGTGCCGACTTTGTCTTCATAAAATATTCCAGACAGGTAAGCCATCGCGTTGTGACAAATCCTGGCAGAATACGACCCCCCTCTCTTTTCCCATCCTACCTACTACTTTCCTGGATTTTCCTAACTTCCTACCACTTTTTCCCGGAAAATCTCCATTTCCCGGAAAATCTCCAGTTTTTTCCCCCCAAAATGTTTTGCCTGTCGAGCCGAGGGGGCGGGGGGGAAGCGGGGTAACGCAGTGAAAGCGGAGAAAACCCCTTCATAGGGTCCTGACAACAAGAAAGCCGTCTATCAAGAAAGTTTTTTCTCAGACGCAAACACACCTCCCCCGCTCCCTCGCGGTCAATACGACCCCCCCCCGTTGTGACAATCATCATCATCAATCACCCAACGATGGCGTGCCCCTGATGTCCAGAGTAACAGCGGTCTACCCACACTGTATGCAACTCGCCAGAAATTGTGAAAAGAGCTATGGTGCCGTTACGGAAAATCGCACCAGCTGAACGGGACATCCATTCAATAATCCAGGAGTAATTACTTACTCACTTGATATTTCGAAAAGAGGTTCTTATAAAGGTTGGTCAATGGGCAAAGCCTAAAGAAGGGTGAAGAGATCACGACGAGGGGACAGTAATAACAAGAAAGCCACAATACTGCAGGAAAAGGACTAGAAACAAGCCAACGCGCTCTTCCGATGTTTGTTCGTTTTTTTTTACTTCATAGCCAAGAAGTCAGTGATTCTGAGAGTTTATATTGAACCTGTGCCCTGGATCGGAACAAGATGATCGGTCTTCCAAGAGCCAGTGGACCCTGCGACGCCCAGAGGAGAAGCCAGAAAGAAATTTTGCTGATTTTTGCGTGGAATTATTTGTCGAGATTTGCAAAATTCTTAGCGAGCACATGAAGAAAAACCGGCGTTGTTCGGCTCGGAGGGGCATTTTGTACGTTTGCTAGTTAGTTTGCTAGTTCATAGTGACTAACATGTCATACTTTGGTCAGACCTGTGAAGTCTTGTGAAGTTACGAAATGCTTAAAGTGAACCATTACTGATACAGGAATTTACAGGTCCTTACAGGGTGGCCTGAACAAGCTAGTTTTGCTGACTACCACGGGGTGTCCCCATAAAGCCGAACTGCGCCGAAAAATCGATGAACTTGTTATTTTCGGCTTGTTCCAAGTTTTTTTTGTGTTGCTATAAAAAAGGCGAGGGGTGAGAGGAAAGCAAGCCGGGTGAGCCCACACACAGCAGCGTATTTGTCATGTGTGCTTATTTTTGGGGAGAACCGCCACAGGTAGGTGTGGCTACTGCTGCGAACGAGAGCCCTAAGGCACCTGTCTCTCACGTGCACAGCTAAAGCGGTCCTCCTTCCAAGTAATCGAAAAGGTACTGCTGATTGTTAGTCCATTTCGTGTACAACGAAGAGGAAGCTCGGCTTTAGGGAAGGGGAGGGATTTAGCATCTTCGCTACTTTCCATTCTCGGATAAGTAGTTTCTGCAAACTTTGCCAAATGCCCTCCCCACCCCAAAGATTGAGAAACTGGCCACCCTTTGACAATTTCAGCGCTTTCCTCTGAAAAAGTTAGAACCCAAGTAAACAATGTTCCCATGTGAGCGGAAGGCTATAAAGGAATTAAAAGAAGTAAGAAGAAAAATATATAACGACTATGAAAAGTCAAGCGTTGAAGGCGAGTCCACTATGGAATGTTTTCAATTTCGTTTGTGTTCCGGGCTATGGTAGGGCGGAGGGAGGGTATCAAGAAAGTCACGTTGAGTTAAGGGAGGAGCCGAGAGCCAAAGCTTTCACGAAAAATTATTCTCGTGGGACATGAACTATGCGGCGCTGACGCTTACTTGAATGGCTCCCGGTGCTTACCCGTCGTTGCTGTTGGCTGTGTTTCTCTCTGACAGGCAAAATATTACGCCAAAAAAAGTCGCTCAAAGAATACATCACTAGCTCAGACTGACTGCACAAGCTTGCAGGTTTTGTCGCCACAGGGATGCTGAATGAATCTTTAAGGGGAGAGGGAGAGAGCTAAGAAGGGCAGAAGTGAGCAAACTTTTTACGGAGTCCATTGGATGAATGCAAATGATTTGCATAAGTAAGAGATTGCTGAAGTTGGTGAGGGTTTGTTGGGAGGCGGACGGCTGTAGAGGAGGATTAAAGATGTCAAGAAATGCCCTGGAGGCCGAGACAAATAAATCATAACCCGCTCTTGCAAACATCCTTTAGCTTTGAATTCGCAAATCTTTCCGAGTAAAATTCCTCACGTCGCTTTGGATGATGGAAGCTTTGCAAGCCTTTTTCAACATCTCAACTACTCAAACTTGGCTTTCTGCCCATCTTGGTGCTCTCAGCAAAGCCTTCCTTCAGTAATGTCAGCAGTAATTGGTCCTTCTTTCTTGTTGGCTATGCCGTAAGAGCGTTAGTCGGGCTGATTATCTCTCTGAAGCTATCCGGTAGACAAACTTCCCTTTCACCTTTTGAACTCAGAACTGACGGCATTGTAGACATTGGTCCGTTTCGCTGCCAGCCAGAGCAAAGAGCGTGTCTTTATTACACCATGATAATTTTTGAAGGCACATTCGGCGATAGGCGTATGGGCGGAGCCGGTTGAGTGAGTACTCCTCCCCATGCATGAGTTGCTCCTCTCAGAATGATCTAAAAGTGTCACTGAGATGACGTCGTCCATATGCGAACTCTTCTTCAAGGACATAGTCCACCCTCTCGTATAATAAGAGGGAGCCTGCCGTTGTGCCTTCTTTGCTGGCGCAGATCTCTTCTTCATATCTTAAGGTAGTTAAAGATGAACGAAAGAGGGTACTAATGAGAAAGGGCTCATTGCTAGAACCCACCTCATCGATCACCGTAAATTGCGCCTTTTAATGGGAAATCGAAGCTATCCATAAGGACCTTCTTGTAAGGAAAACGACAGGAGGGACAGGGGATATACGTACTGAATTATTCCTCCCGTTAAGAGCTTATTTCTCGATAAACGGCTAGGAAGATTAAGCAATTCAAAGTAATCAGCCTTATTTGGACATCCAAGCCCTTCGGAAATGTTTCTAATATAGCGGTCATTTAGGCACTGGTGACCATCTGCTGTCCCATTGTACCAGCCATGGCTTCGAATTTT
>MU931350.1:0-23456 GCA_036418165.1 Cooperia oncophora
AACATGTGCTTTTTTAGATTTCGAAAGCCATAACTTTGTTCAGACATGATATAGAACGTCGATCTACAGGGCACTGGGAAGTAAAATGTTTTCTCTTTCCAGTGAAGTGCAACGTCTTTGCTGCAGCTCAACTATAGGGAAAATTCGCCCGTCGCGGATTTCCTATTGAATGTCGGCTTCAGCTGCAGCTTGAGAATTTCTCCTATACAAAGATCGCATTCCCACATAAAAAGCTCGATATGCTCTCCATACATCTTTTCCTCATGTGGTGAAAAACTGTAGCACGAAGGTGCTGTTCAACGCCTCCATGAAATGCGCCATGTACTCGACTCCATTCCCGAACGCATCATCCATTGCAAGCTATGTCGCTGCAGTTTTGAGTACTGACCTCTGCAAATACGACCGTTCCCCTCCCAAGAGGGGTCAAATACGAAGCCCTCGTCGCGGATTCCGCGACGTATGTTTGACCTGGTCCGGGACCTCTTCTAAGTGCAAAAATCCGCTTCTTTTTGACCTCTTTCTTGCCTCTTGATTTGGATCTAACCCATTAAAGGATTTGGTACGTTGTACTCGATGAAGATAGCTCGCAACAACCGATGTTATTCTTGGCTCATCAAGATTTGGTGAAGCTTTCAAAAAACAAAAGTCTGGCTAAATTCTTCATAGCTGTGGGAATTGCGCCCATGATCGATGAGGAGCTGACTGGTGGCGATGTTAGCCGAATTGGAACCACTCTACCCCATTAAATAAGTCCTTTGATTTACAGCTCATGGCTGATAGCAACAACACGAACGCAATGGTCTTAAAAAGTAGTCGAGTAAAGGATGGCACAAAAAGTTAGAAGCACAACGTCTCAGTTGCTCTTCTAGGAAAAAGTCAGCTTAAGTTGCTCTTCTACGGGAATTCAGCTTACCGGGCCTTCAATACTGGTCCAGCGAAGATGTCTGGAGGGTGGAAAAACTGACACGAGTAGTCCCTGGGAGTGCTCGGTAGAGCTTCACTTCAGTAAAAGTCCTCGACGAAGGCAATCTACGCTGAAAAATATCAGAAGAATGCTGACTTATCGGCAAAAAACGTGACCTCAGGCAGGATCCAACCCACATCCCTGGCGAGTGCGCTATCGTTACGTCCGTAACGGGCAGCACGCAAGTTCATAAAAGTCGTTCGTACGCTGGTAGGCTCATCTAGTGTTCAGAACACGAGAGCCTCACCTAGCAGCTTCCTCGGCTTTTTTTCTTTATGTTCAAGTCAACTTGCACCTACACACTCATTTTTGAACCCTCTTCTTACTGCGCCACGGACAGCACGCAACAATAAGGAGACGAATCCTTTCGTAAGTATTCTTAGGCGACTTCTCAAGTTTCGAAGTCGAGGAAGTACGTTTTTGAAACTGGAAACTATAAAAGTCCTGGGGCTGCTTGTCTTAGGAGGGTCACCAAGTAGCATTCGGCACATTTTGAACAAGCTACCTTGTGATGACCTAACGATTTTTGTAACAAAAGTGATGTGGCATTTTGCAGCATTGCAAGAGTTTACACAGACGTGTTAGCAGGGTACACCATCGTTGAGAGAACCCCATCACAGAAGTGTGGGGGGGGGGGTCATACTTGTAAATGAAGGTTGTGCTCGGCCTGGCAATGTAGTGTGGTCGCACTTGACCTTGATGGAAATTCTCCGAACGCGATTCTTGTGGCTGTTGACTTTTCCCGATTTTTCCCGTTTCATTTGCGTTATTGCAACCGTCCTAGTTTGGCGCTATCGCAAAAGTAACTACTATTCCTGACAGTTGAAATCGGTACTTTATTGGTGGCGCTGTTCCGCCTGGCTTGTCACCAATTTTTTGGTTAAATAGGGAATTTTATTCGGTAAACCGGAGAATGTGCTAAGAAGTTGGGAAAATTCAGAAAAATGCTAGATAGGATGGGGAAGGGGGAGGTCGTACATACCTCACCATTTCACACGTTACGTTGCCCTGCCCTCGGCGCGCATCATTGTTGAGAATTCACCAACAAGGGGTCGTAATTGGTGTGAGAAATTTTTTTGATAGTTATTTTTCGGACGCTATAACGGGCACTGGCAAGGAGGAGGGGGGGGGGTCGTATTTGCTCTCCGTGGGGAGGAGAGTCGTCGTATTTGCTTTTTGACAGAAATTTGCGTCGTTGGGAAAAATTTTTCCCGATTGTTGTCTTTTCGCTGTTTCTCCTCTTTCACATGTGCTATATATTCCTCCCCCCTAAACTTAATTATTCACTTTCTTTGATTTACTTTTTTAGGGCACGGTAGCCTGCATCTTACCATTGGTTAACATGAAGTAGCAAAAGGAACTATCCTGTGGAAGTGCAAAATGCCGCCACGCCCCACCATCCCCCCCCCTTCCGACCTCCTGGATAGAGCAGTGCCTTTTTCTCAATCAGTGAACTTATTAAGTGGTGCTGCTACTGACTGTCTGAAAAAGAGGATGAAGTGATGCATGCAACATCCTGTAGGGGTCAAATGTGTTTTTTTTTCATTACTCATCAAGTCATATGTGGATCAAGGCGAAAGCACTTAAAAGCACGTAGTCCTGACAAACGCTCTAGCCTAGCTTAAGGAAATTTGATTTCCTCTGGGACTCTAGTGTTCCTCTCATTATTTATTGTGAACACGTCAATCTGATACAATTTTCTGGTCAATTACCCATCAAATGAGGTTTGTTCTGACAAGGGAGGTCTTTCAGGTCGTGGCGCGCTTTTCGGAAATGATTTGTTGCATGTTGTAGAGGTCCGAATAAGGATCACAAAAATGGGTTTCATTTTTGCTATGCGTTTCTGGGTAGGTCAAAAACTGAGTGCAAAGTTTGCTGGGGAAGCGATTTTGAACCATTTTTCCGAGGCTTTTTCTATTCATAATGTTAAGTATGCATAGCAGATGAGACCTTCGTGACATTGCACCGAAAAAACAACAATACAATTCAAGGTAAAAAAGTACTTTATTTGGCACATAGTGAGGCAGCATTGTAGTTTCTCAAGAGATTCTCGCAGCATCCCAACCCGCAGCTGGCGTGAGTGGGGGTGTTCAGAGCCATGCCTGGCGCCAATGACCTAGACGCCAAATTTTAAAGTCAGAATCGTCATCAGGGCCATTAATAACCTCTATATACAGACTTCAGCAAAAATTTTTCCTCGAGATGAGCGCTTAACAGCCCCTGCGTGCGGGTTGGCAACAATTCAGTGGAAGAATGCTCTTGCAGCAAGTCGGCGCTAGGCTGCGCCGTGGTCAAAAATGGGTGTCGTAAATCCAAAACCGAAAACGTATAAAGTATCCGAAAAATGCAAAGAGTTAGTCGCCAAGGGGATCCGATCCAAGAACCTTCTTCGCGAGAGCCCACCGCACTATCCACTCCGCCATCCGCCGACCGCGAAACAGCGGTTGCGAGAATCGTTCAAGTAACTTCGGTATTACTCCCCTCCGTCCACTTTCTTATTGGCTTTACTTTGCTATCTTTTCAATACATAGTGAAGGGACACCTCATGAATTATGCACTGTCAAAGTTACAGCTACAACAGAGCCCATTAACGACGGTTGAAAAAACCCGGCGGGATTTCTGCGTCAGGATTTGTTTTCACTCAGTTTTTGACCTCCCCCAGAAACGGGATAGCAAAAGAAGATGAAACCCATTTTTGGTAAACGCTTGGCAATGGACCGCCCTACGACAAGAACAAACCTTTTTAAAAAAACACGCAACGACCTGCAAAGAGGCTCCTTGTGGGAAGTACAGTCGTCATCCTCGCGCCTGATAGGAACAATCGGAGGACGCGGACGCGGGTGAATCAGCGACCGCGTCAGGAGTAGCAAACTGTCGGCGGCGCGGGGCCAGCTACTATGCGTCCTCTCACTCCCTACGCGCTCGACACGCGCCGCATAGTACTCTGCCGCCTGCACGATGACGGCTATTGACGGAAGTACATCTAGAAGTTCAACGAGCGAGATTAAGTGTTTAGAGGGGCAATCAGATCTGTACCTATGAGTAAGGCTATTCGTCGTTTGTTTTTGTAGACTTGCGGACCTCTTCCAAAGTAGGGCAAACAAAACTTTTTTAAGGCGAACTAGAGGGAGTTTGTATTTGTTAGGGTTTCCCGAAAAAATCATGTTGCTTGTTCGATAAAAAAATGAGTCGATATTCTCGACTGTTGTCTCTCTTCTCGCAACCTCGGCATGACAGGCTGTATCTCGTCTTAAAGGAGGACTTTCAGGTCGTGGCGCGCTTTTCAGAAATGGTTTGTTGCTTGTTGTAGGGGGTCCATGCAAGGATCACAAAAAGGGTTCATTTTTGCTATGAGGTGGCCTGGTCAAAGATTGAGTTTGCAACAGATTGTGACAAGGATGAGCGATTTTAGTATTGTTGATGACTCCTTATTGATTTGTAAGCTTAGAGCATGGTATAGTGTTATGAGGTGCTCGTTATAAAAAAACCTCGAAAAGATATTTCTAAATTAATGTCATAAATGGTATACCATGTAGTAACACACTTTGGCATGGCACTGAGCAACAGTGATGTTTTGCCAAGCGGTCCCTCATACTTTCGCAAATACCCTTGGCAACGTGACCGCACTGGCTGCACCTCGTCGTCGTCCCCATCTATAAAATCACTAGTCTACTAACCGATACCCATGAAATTACTCAGTGGCTAATGCTAGGATATTTACAGGCGATGCATTACTTCTCACTATGGATATCATTATCGCTTCGTTCGACTCGATATCAGAAGTCAACATGGTAACCATCTGTTTTCCAATCGATGCAATCGATTATTGATTTCTGTAAACGTGTGTTAAGGACTACACGATCACCATGTATTTACATCAATATTGGACTGACGAACGGCTCTCGTGGGGTGGTTCAGTACCGATAGATGAAATGACTTTGAGTGGAGAATTCTCTCAGTAAGTCTTACTACATAAGTGAATAAGTAGGGAAATTTCGAGTTCGACGGCGTTTATCCCTTTACATAAGCGGTTTTTGGTACCATTTGGTGATGATCGTGGAAACAGCATAACAAATTCTTTGATAGGTGTAGGAGTCTGGGCGACGTAGAGTGCTGTAGGGCTCCGCCGCCACATTTTAAAAGAATTAGCCCTTCAGGAAAGTATAGGTATCGAGCTTGGCCTTACGCCAGAACTCAGCACTCCCAGCCAATCCGATTTTTCCTCAGTTGAGGGTCGTATTTTACGAAAATTCTCCCTAACCTGGGGAAGTGTCCTGTTTGTAATGAGCAGATGTCCAGTGGATCAAGCCCTTGGGAGCCTAACTCTTGCAAAATGCTTTGTTTTATCTACCCGTTACTATCACTGTTAATTTTTAACTAAAAGCCAGGGAAGATGTATCAAGTTTTTCTGATTTTAAGAAATATCTGGGTACCGGATACATTCCTCGCCAACGACAAACACTCATTCCTTCATGAAGTCACCGAACGCAATAAAATGCTGAGGATTAGCGGCGATGGAAAAATCGCCTATGGAATGAGGTGAGAGAACTTTGCATTTCCTGATTCCTTTGATTCCTGGGCAGAAGAAGAGAAGTGATTCTCGGGAGTATCGATCAATAGATTGCTTTGATTCCTTTCGCTTCCAAAACAGCTGACTTCCAGGCTCACGTCAACGCTTAGCTGCTCGATGAACCTACGCAATTTTCCATTGGATTCGCAAAATTGTACGGTAGAAATAGAATCATGTGGGTTATTCAATCTACAGCCTTATGTGTACTGTGGAGCGCCGGCGCTTGTGGTTACGTATGAAATGTCCAGAATTGTCTGATTACAGATGGCTACACTACATCAGAAGTACTTATGCTGTGGAATCGTCCAAAAGCTGTTCATGGCGTTGAGGACGTTGATGTCCCACAATTCACCATCACTGGTTACCAAACAGAAGATCGTGTTGTCAGCACAGCTACAGGTAAGAGCGTCACACGAAACTCACCACATTTAACCTCATCTATACTTTCGCTCACAGGCATTGGCAGGTGTCAAGACAATCGTAATTTGCGGTGGGGCATCCATGTGTAGCACATCGTGCGGCTGTAGACTCGACAAAATCCTTCGAAACAAATACAGTCATGATCCCTGAAAATGATAGGGCGTGTGAACAGCCAGAACAGTCTTTCCCGCCATTTGTTGCGGAGTTAGGATGGCGATGTTGGGAATGGGGGCCCTTGGCAGCCTTCCATTCTGCTCGTGACACGCCATCGTTTTCAGGGTTCAGGCTCTAGAAGTCTGTGTACCTTGGTCCAGCGTTAACTCTGTTTTTAGGCCAGTGCAACGATTCTGCTCAAGTCCTTGTGTTTGACCTCCGAGTTCTGGCTAGGAAACGGCACTCCTTGTGAAAAAACACATTAAGGAGGGGGCCATTGAACACTGGAAGGAGACCGTAATTGCCTTCTACAGACTTTTGTGATGGTCGAATTTTTTAGGCGCTCCTCATTGGCGGAATCCCATCGGGTGCCGTATTGTGGTCTATGAGAGAGGGGTCGTAGAAGCGTTTCCGCGTTGCGAGGGAAACTTCGCTTGTGAAATTTCCTTCATCTCACACGCGCTCTATAATTTCTTCCAGGACGCGTCCTACTACTGGGAAACTTTGGCCAATCCGCCCTGACAACTTAGCCCCTTTAGTACGCCCCCTTTCCCAATCCCCTCTCATCTTTGTAGATTTTGCCAACTCTGAGATTGGGGATGGGTGAGACACATGATCCTGAGTCAACAAAAAACACATGATCCTGAGACAACAAAAATTGAGAACGGTCGACAGCTGAACCTCAGAGAGAGATACGACCCTTCCCCTCCCTCCAGCCACCAAACACGATCCGTGGCCCTCAGTGGGATCCCAACCAGGGCACATCGTTGTTGGGGAATCCCCAACAGGGGGTCGTATTTGGCCGCCAGGAGGGGGGGTCGTATTTGGGCTGAGAAAAATTTATTTTGATAGTTGATTTTTCTCGCTTCACGGACGTTGTAAAAGGGGGGGGGTCGTACTTGCTCATTGTTGGGAGGGGGGTCGTATTTACTTTCTGGCCTTTCTAGGAGTGCTAGGAGTGGTGGTTGACTTTTCGTGATTTTCCTCGTTTCATCGTACTATAATATTCCACCGCTCCCCCGCTCAACGGCATCCGATTCGATGATTCGATAGGAGGAGGAGTAGAGGGCCGGAAGGGGCGGGGGGGGGGGAATTGCGGGGTCGTACGTACCAACTTCAAAGACCAGGGGGGGGGTCGTACGGACTTGACTAAAATCCCCAAAAACGAAATGATGTCCCTAATCCCAACGCAACGGCGTGCCCAGTTCTGTTCAGCTTACTTCGACCCCTTTTCCGCTCGATGGTGGAGTGAACCCCTGTTGTGAAGGGGGGGGGGTCGTAGCATAAGGGAACAATCTGCGGTGAAGGCCGTATTTATCTAAAATTTTGGCATAACCCCAAGGTGCTCTATCGCTGCTTTTCACTGATTGACAGTGCCTATTATTTTCTATTCATTCTAGTAATTTTTTTAAAAGCGCCGTTTAGGATCGTATCAGCGGCTGTCACTAGTTTTCCAACTGCAACGTTCAGTTGGCTATTTTATTTTTCAAACATATCTACCTTTGCTGTTTGATCGTTAATGCTCTCCATGGGTCTCGTTCTGGATTAATCACGAGGCAACCAGTGCCCGTGTCGCTTTAGGTATGTCTTCAATATGCTGCTGATAAATTTTTTCATTTTCTTACAAAATTTATTCGATTAGGCTGTGAAAAAGATTGAACAGAAAGTCGTTTCTTATTAGATTAACCAACGGAAAGGAGTAACAGCAATCCCAAAACCTAAGGGCTTATGAGCCTCTCAACTATCCCAGGTTTTAACTCCAAATTTAGGCATCACTACTGTACTCACTATGACAACGATTTCTACTGGTGTGCGCCAATCACTGCCTCGAATCAGTTATGTGAAAAGTATCGATGTGTATCTGGTAAGTTTGCATTGCGTTTTGCTGCATGTGAAAAGGACCGCAGAGTCCGCGGGCGGTCGCGTCGCGTTTCGCTTCCAAAGTCAGTCGATCTTCGAATTCCATTGAAGCTGGAATACAGATAGCGCTAGTTGATGAGTTTGTTGATTAGAATTCACACACGGGCAGGCTGTCTTCAGTAATTCTTATAGATGCCTGATGAGGCCACGCGGCTACGTTGAGGATCTCCAGCGAAGGCGAGGAGAGTTCGGTCATTTTTGAGAAGTTCTCCCCAAGCGGGATGTGCTTAGCATGACGTAACTCAGCAAAACAAAAAAAAAATTGAAAATAACAAAACCGCTCCCAGAAAGGACCTTCATCAGAAAGTGTAGTAGCGCAAACGCGCCCCTCGCATGGCCAGCTGACGGGACTCCTCGAAAGGTGAGCCATACTTTCTATTGTTTTTGACAGCGCAATCTCCGTCACGCCCAATTGAACTTTGTCCTGGGAAGGGGGGGGCACGGGATAAGGTAATAGCGAGCCACCTGGTGGTCGGCGCTGGTTGGTCGACTGGTTTGAGTCGTGCTGGTGCCAAAAGGATTGCGTATGTGAAAGCTGGCTAGCTAGTCTTTTTCACCTTGAATAAGATACTGTGATAGAGGGCAAATGCCCAAACAATCGCAAACCTTGCTTACGTTATGCGCAACAATGTGCGCGAAACGTGACCGCTCGCTCTGTGGCGCTCTATGTCTTGTCACCGGATTAAATTTTGATTAACAACCGGAAACGTAAGATTTCGATTGAATAGTTATCATTGACTTAGGTGATGTTTGTTTTGTGTTCGTCTTTGCTGCTTTACTTGAATATGCGGCTGTGAACTATTCGTACTGGGGTCGGAGATCTCGAGGAGGTGGCGAGGAAGGGTATGGATTTTCCAGAAGATCATATCTTTTACTTATATTTGCAACGTTAGGTGTAAATAGTTAATAAATATTGTTTAGATGGCCAGTATGCAATTCCAATAAGGACGACCGTGAAAGTGCTGTCAACATCAAGGAGTGGGGTGTACCAAGCAGTCTCATTGACGTTCGTTACCTTACTGTTTCGGTACTCCAGTACAACTCTTTGATTGTGCAATTTCCAGCTTAAGGCAATCCAACTTCTGAACCCTCGAACTCACGATCTGAACTCGACCGCTTTGGCTGCAACTGCTCCCGAGTCTCTTTCCTCAGCTTCGAGGAAAAAGCGCCAGTCAAGTCCGATACCGTCTCTTTGCCCTTCTGGACCAAATGGTATTGACGAAGATGACTCACCAGAATATCCACGATATGCCTCAACCGTTCAGGGTATGAGAGCCAGGCCGTCTTTATCAGCAAGGCAAGTTTCTCTGGTGAAATAATGAAAGTTGTACGTTTAGAAGTTCTGCTCACGAGGGCCGACGCAGAGCGGGTCCCGATTGACTCGAAAGTGCTTGATAAAATCGTCACGGTCAAGCGACGATAAGCTAGCTCCGCCCCCGTGAGCTACATCCACCTTCATCATTTCGTTTTACTAGGTGTCCTATGTGAGGAGGTGGTGGTATAGTGTCAAGTGACATGCTCCCCATAGCGGCGTGTCCGTGGATCAAAATGCCGGCGGATCGCTCCAAACCAAGCATCTTTCTTCCGGGGAAGTAACTAGAGGCGAATTCGTCGTCTAGGAGGATAAGAAAGCATCTGTGCTTCCCCCTCCCCCTCGCTGCAAGCCGTTGTATAGGTTCGTATGCGTACCACATCTCAAAAGGGATTGATCGACGGCAAAGATTTTACCCTCTTTCATCCTTTATTTTATTTTATTTATTTATTTGCCATGTCAATATTTTACAATATGTGGCACCTCATTAGATCAATCCATTCCTTCTTCGTCATGCATCTTGCCGCATCCTTTCTTCCTTTATATGTTCTACCAACGCGCTTACCACTCCCGCGGTGCCGGGTCCAAATCTCGGCCACCCGCCCAGGCCAACCAAGCCTTCTACCCTCCGGGGACGGTGAATTGGTACCAGATTCGTCTGGGAGGATAAAACACTGACTTGTACATCGGCTGGCCACCGCAAGTCATTGTATAGGCCACATCGCATTCAATAAGCCACTACGATTCTGAATGGAAGTAGAATGCGTGCCGCATCCCAGGGATTGATCAACGGCGAAGACCTTTATCCTTTATATGTACTATCAAATACATAAAGTAATTTTGAGGAGCTATTCGCTGTACTTACAGGACCGCACGACGGCTACGAACGACAAGGTTGAGAGCGCAAAGTATGACGATGTCGTTGCATCGGATGGGTGTGCGAGCTCGCAAAGCGTTGCCTCGTATTCGGGTCCGAGACGTGAACGTCATCGACAAGTACTCGCGGACCGTCTTTCCTATTTGTTTTGTGATTTTCAAGTAAGTGAAGAAGTATTGGAAGAGAAAATACGAGAGACTATAATGATCGTTTCCCCATTTCAGTATTTTCTACTGGGGTTACTACTCCATCATACAGCTGTAAATGACCGGTATCGATAGCCAAAGCTACATCAGTGTTCCTGCTCAACATGAAGCATCACCATTTTAGAGAAATCAATAAAGATCTCAAAATTGTTGTTTTTTTTCTTACTGATTGTTCTGTTCGTTGACAGAATAATTTTTTGGGCCCGCTTGAAATTGAACAAAAATTAAAGAATTCCGAGTAGTTATTCAAAAGAGACGAATTTATAGTGCAAAAAAATAAGTGCAGTGCCAAGTGGTTCAATCAGAAGTAAGAGGCTGGCGACCCAAAGAAGCCTGTTTCATCACCGGTGGGTATTTTTATTATTCAGTTTTCATCTGAATCGCGTACATTGTATTAATTGATCACAGTCTGGTTCGCTGTGGATGACGGGGCGTCGCAAGGGTGCATTTGGCACGCGGCCATATCCGCTCTCTTACGTTGCATTCAGCAAGTAATTGACAACAACTAGTGAAAAACGGCTGATACAGAGGATCTGTTAGAAAAAGCCCGTAGGCACCACGCGGACGTGACCCGTTATCCGCGGTGAGCCAGGCTATCTCCGGAGAGGAACAGGTAAGAATCGATTTTTTTATCGATTACGCTCAAACAGAGAATCAGCAAATCCTGTGATAAAACGTGATACCTACTGATCCGGGGTGTTTAGTATCTTTATTGGAATAATCCGTATCCTTAGCAATGGCTGTGTCGCGTGGAATTAGTCCACGGCTCGTTGGAGCGCGTTCGCACATGCCGAAACGATCGTTTGCTAAAGGGCAGGCAAACATCTGTTTTCTCTACTCGTAGGAAAATAATGCGAAGGAGTGGTGATCTTATCTCGAATTTTCCTATACCAATTGATAATAGTATATATTACAATGTTCTTTATGCTTGCGGGAAAAAACTAAGGAACCGTCAAGGGTGGTGGAGACCGGTGTTGTGGCATTAGACGCTAGAATCAGAGCAAGATTGAGAAGGTGCCTATGAATCAAATACGAGCGATGACTCGAATCTGAGAGCTGTTTGAGAACTGAGAATGTGGGAAATCAGATTTGAATGTGGGTACGTATTCTTCGCCGAGTGTTAGGCAATTCGTAGTTCGGTCTGGAGTTCCACGGTCGCTGTGCAACATTTCGCACGTGGGTAGGTTTTGAAAGTTTTAGTATTGTTAATTTCGTGCATTCCTCGTGAGTATTACGTTCTTATATGCTTGTTGCACGAAGATCAGCAGTTTTGTTCTATGAGGTGGACGTTGTAGGAGCGTTTACGTAGCTTCATAGCCTCTATCACTATCACAACATTGTTTTATACTCACTATCGTGAACAACTTTGTTATGATTAGGTTGTTGCGATCTAAACCGTCTCAAGGTCAGTATATAGATAGTCGGTGCGGTGTAGGGGCATCGATAACTTGGTTCGATGGCTGTGGGGCAGAACGGGTCGATCATAGGGGTTGTTCGGTTGGCGAAGAGGCGGAATGTTGCACCCCTTTACAAAACTCGGTTCGGCAGATATCGCTGCTTGCTGCATCGCTGTGACTAAATGGGTTTGTGTCTGGTCATGCGTATGAGTATGTTGTCTAAGACTGATCGTCAGAGTCGAAGTGGCCTACGCTGCATGCGAAAAGGATGTACGATGTAGTAGCAGCGGCGCTTCTCACTACGCCTGCATCCACATTGTTGTGGCGGATGGTACCCAGCTTAACAATGTATGAATGCGAAGTCTTTTAGTGATGACAGGCTATGCACACACTGAAAGGTACTGGTGTAGGTCGTATTAGGTGTGACATCATGCGCAACCTCGCAGAGTTTTTCTAGCTGGTCGACTGACGTCTTGCAGCATTGTCACGCCAATGTCACCAGTTGGGGAGACGGACAAGAGAATCGAATTTGCCGCGCCTTCGCGCGCGGGCTCGATTTGGCGGTGGGCGCGGGAAATTTTCAGTGTGAGCTTACGCGGCGATTTCCGTGGAAAATTGAAAATATGCATCACTTCCTTGATTGGGGGGAGGGGGTCGAAACCCGACGAAACTTTTGCATTCTTCCATTTTTTCCATATTTCCGCTCATTTTTCACAAGTTTTTACCCGTTTTTGACATCGTCTATTGCTGTCACGGCTGACGATATGGAGCATCAAAACAGTTCGGGATCCTTAGAAGTAACCCACTTCCCCGTCCCTTCAGTATTCGAATTCAATGGGCTGTGCAGAGGAACTCGCCTCTCGCGGCGCTGCCGCTCGTAACGCCTGCCATGGCGGCAAATTACGATTCTCTTGTCATATACCCACTACTACTCATGGCTTTGGAGCGAATGCTTAACACGTGACCCGTATTTGCCACGTCTTGGATTGGATAAACTATGCTTCAGAAAACGCGCGACCGCTTGCCCGACCCTCTCCCTCTTTTACCCTTGCCATCTCACCTTCACCATTCAGAACGAAAAGAATTAGTAGCTGAACATTCACAACACCGTGAAGCTTTTGGAAATTAAAGTTGGGTGTGGTATGGAGCAGTGGGCGGGGAATGGTCCTCGTCACGCCTGAGTGTCGTCGTTCTTACGTATTTTTGAACCGTGAAAGCGATATACCACCTGCCTTGCGGCCAGGGCCAACTTGTCCAAAGACGGCGTCAGCATCCCAAATGAAGCCGAAAACCGAATTTTCAATGACGACCTCAAGCTCGTATCAGTGCAGTCCAACTACACCTCACGATTCCCTCAATGCAGCTCATTTCCACCTGTTCAGCCTTGAGCCCCCAAGATCATTCTCAAGTTCCGTGCCCCAAGCTAGAGACTATCCCACACTCGCGACTCCATAGCGAGCGAGGAGCGAGCTACAGCTGTTGAAAGTTCTAGTTCTAACGCCTGCTCAGTAGGACCGCCCACTTGCTAGATGCCCTCCTGACGGAGTAGTCCTCAGTTGTTCTTTTCTGGGCGGGGACAGGGCTCGTAATCCAATGAGAGCCGGCAGTAGCCCAGATTTTTGCTGACCGGCGACTCGTAACCAGAATGGTTCTCTCCGTTATTACCTTTTATCTCGTTAAGGTTGTCCACATACGTCAACTGAGCATCCAGCCTTCATCTTGACAGTAAACTGCGTAAATCACAACAAGGACCCCAACTTCGTCGGTCATAAAGAGCTCGAACGTATACATACCTAGCAGAATAAAAGATGCAATCGCCGCTACCGTTATACCCTAAATCAGGAACGCTCTAGTTTTTAAATAGTTCTTTTTTATTCCTTGTCACGAAAGAGTTTTCCTTCGTGGTTTTGACTTGTTTTTTATATCCTTTTCCATTGCATTGGATGATACCCTGTTACCAGACGCGAGACACAGGCTGGGAGATGGTGCATAAAGTGAAATTGTCGAGCGCAGGTGATGTCTGCAGCAGAGACGCGACCCGTCCGAATCCAGGAAGGTTGTGATCTACACAGGGAGCGCTTTGTTTGGTAAGTTGTTCTTGAGGACTCCTCTTGCTTTTTTCTCCCTTACTTCGGGTATGATACTTATCTACTATATTGTCACAAGCTACGATATCATCATAATTGGCAAAGCAAACAGAGCTATACCGTGACACTTTTCGTCCGAGCGACAGAGGGCATGTGCTTAAAGATCAGCTCACCGATCAAATAGTCTCACTGATAGGCACTTTCGCTGAATTATGAAACAGCACGCTCGAAATTAATCTCCCAAGAAGAGAAAAAACCGACGTACATGAAGCGTTCTCCGCTCAAAACAGCGGAAAGTGGCCGTGATCACATAAACGAAGACAATTTCGCTCCCTCACAGTACACTCCCTACTATGCGACCCCAAGCTTAGCTCACAACTATCTCTTCTGATCACACTCTCGCGCACGAAGTGATGAACTACCGCGATCTAGGCAAAAAGGAAAGAATAACAAAAAAAAGTAAGCGAGCAAAAAAGCAGAGTGAAAGAAAAACTCTGGGAAGGAAAAAGGAAATTTTATCAACACGGTGTCTGAATTTGTGATTACGGTAAACGCGCCTTTTGTGCGTCGTGGTTTTGCATCACGAAAATTGCGTCACTCGTGTTTTTTACGCGTTTCACCTCGGCAAAATGGGTTGAATTGAATGTATATACCTCCAATGAGTGAACTGTAATGAAGGAGAGCAGAATTATCCAGGGCATTAGCAATGCTCGCCGCTCCAACTAAGAACAAGTGAGTGGCCTCCGTCGGAGGACATCTAGCAAGTAAAGGCGGTCCGACTGAGGAGGAGTTAGAACTAGCACTTTGAGAGCGGCCTAATAGCGCCTTCACGCTCACAATAGAGTCGAAAGGTGAACAGTCTTCTAGCTTGGAGGCTAGACTACTTGCACAGCAAAGGCGACCACGAGCCACTTTGATCGCGGGGGCTGTCTTTAAGATGTCGTTCTGGGCGACGGCAGCGCTTCGGTCCGCCGCGTATCGGCGCGACTTCGATGGCGCACTATTCTAACTACATTGATCGCTGTCGAGCTAGGAACATCAGCTCAAACTGAGGTACCGTACGAGGTCAAGAGAGGAGAGCGATAAAATAAGGCTATGACCTCTCAAATGTGTCGGACGATCCGGAAGGCGATTTTTGAGGCTGCGCTACTTTCAAAGTGTGAAAAACGGCAAGAACTCCGCTAGAAGCTGACTAATTAGGCCCATGGACACCCCTTAGGCCCATGCCGACCCTCACCGGCTGCTAGCTACTAGCTAGTAGCCACTATGCTATCTTTCTCTATAACATATCGACTTGCGCTTTTTCTGGCTGCTTTTCTTGTGCGCGTAATCAGAGAGTAACTTTAGCGCTTTTTAAGGCCTATTTAGAGAGTTTGCGTTTCCGCCGGCAATTTGGCGGTCGCGATACTAGTGCCTTTAAAGACAGCGCCCGGCGATGTTGTGACTGTTGGGCAGGTTTCAGGGGTCACATTTGCTAGAACAGATGGCCAATGAAGCACTAATCAAAAAAAGCAGGAAAAAGTTGTGGAAGAGCGTGAAATAAGACCCTATGAAATTTAAGACATGTGGACGAGTTTCGCAAACTTCTGGTGAGTTCTCCAATACGCGTCGCCGCCTCGGAACTCGCTATGAAATTTTCAGCGTATATCAATGCCAGCAAGCATTGATAACTGTCAACCAGTCGGGGCGGGATTAACAGGACAGGAGGCGTCAGCTCCGGCTCTGTTGACTCCGCCCTCGTCAACCAATCGATTTCGCGAGCCCGCAAAGAGTGGATTTCTGCTGTGATTGCAACTCCGCGTTCTGTTTTTCATGGAGGCGTTTTCACTTTGTTTATCGACGCGAGGACGCCTTGCTATTAAAGAGACAGGCCCGCACGCGCTGCGAAGTAATTCATACCCCCTTCTTGCTCAGCACAGCTCCCTTAGCCTAAAGAGAGACTGTCCCAATCGTTCGCGGATCCCACAACGAGCGATGATGGTGCTATGTCCACTTTGCGACTCCACACGAGCGATGATGGTGCTACCATGCCGCGCGAAATTCCAGTTCTATATGATTCCGCCTCAGGCTCCGACGGAATGTAAAGTGCTGGACCGGCTCCTGTTCATTTTTGCTGACCGCGCTTCCCGCATAATAATTCTCGCTGCTACGTTATTATATCTGTATCATTAGGAGCACATACGTCCACTGCAAGCCACTCGCAAGGTAATAACCGTCAGCATCACCGCGTGATCACGATTGTTCGGCTGCAGAAATCTCGCCCTGCACCTAAAATATGCAGCGCAACCGTTAATCCTAAATGCGTGCGCATGTGTTTCAATGCGTTGCATAGCATGACCGCAAATTAGGGGCAGGGGGTGAGCTGTCAGGAAAGCGTTTGTTTTTGGTGTTCTTGATATTCTTCTTGCGTTTTCCTCTCTTTGGAATTACTTATCATTAACTGTTCATAACGGAAGTGCGACATGATCCATGACTACTTGTAATGGGAACTGTTTGTAGACACATGAAGCGCCGTGGTGAAAGTTCCAGCGAAATAACGCCCATACTCCTCGTTTCTCGCGTTTGTGTGTTGCCCACAACTCACGTTTGTGGGTCGGTTTCTTCTTGGGTATGAGTGCAACTTGAACTATTCTCACCGAGTGTATGTTCAGTGAGCTTCGCTTATGCTTACATCTTGATGGCGCGAAATAAGCTGCTCATTGAAGTAATTCATTAATATTACAAAATAACAGTCAGTGGCGCGCGATCGGCAATTGCACTTCTTATGATAGCTCCGCATCACTTCAATGGTACGAAGACTTCTAGTGATAATAAGTGTTAATTTACAATACATTTGATAGTGTTCAATTGATTATGGTAACAATACTTATGTCGTCAAAACTGACATTTAGATCTTCTACTTTGTCCAGATTCATCTATGCAACTGAAAGAAGTCATCATTCATATTGCACAATGTAGAAATGAGCGCAAAAGTAATCGGAATGAGTATAATCGTGGCATGTTCGGCACAAAAGACTCCCCTTTTGTTGTATGTGCAGCGCCAAATACACTCCGGCGCTCTGCGAAGACGCAGGAGAAACGGGATTGCTTGCAAAAACGCTCGCGGCAGAAAGGGTCAGCAGCATGTGGTTTGGGGATTCCCTATGGGGGGTCGTATTTGGCCGTCAAAAGGGGGGTCGTATTTGGACTGGGAAAAATTTATTTTTATAGTTGATTTTTCTCTCCTTGCGTACGTTTCGGAGGGGGGGGTCGTAATTTGGTCGTTGTGGGGAGAGGGGGGTCGTATTTCTGGCTAGGATGTCAGCCATCGTAGGAGCCATGGGGGGGGTCGTACCAGCCCCTGAAAAAAGGGGGGGGTCGTAAAAGCTCGACCAAAATCCCCATCGAATGCTGTGCCCTGAACGGGAGGCGTTCAAGTGTTTCGTCTAGAGCAAGGTGATCAACGCAGACGACCGTCCCACTTTTGTAACTCGGCGTGTCTCGCGAGAAAAATTTCCACCCTTACCAAATAAGAAACTGTGGCTGTTTCAAACAAAAAATCTCGTATCACTTTCTTTCTTGTTCTTTTCTAATTGATAAGCGCCTATAATAAATTTTTCGAAGCATGCAGCGGTTAAGGAACGGATAACAAGAAGGGCAAGTTCTTCTGAAGGTCAGTACCGTCAGCTCAATTTATCTGTTCTAATTAAGCCGCGCTGAAGTGTGTCATGCAATATTCTAAACAAACTCCGTGTGCCGACGAGAAAACAACATAACAGCAACTTTCACAAATACTTCATAGTTCCTAAACCTCACAAACTACATAGAGACAAAAAGTTTTCTTCATACCTCCAGATTATGTGAGAATGCAAAATAATAAAATTAAATGAAATAATGTAAATATAAATGCATGTGAATGTAAAGTTGGAGAACAACCAAACAATAACACAACACACAGAGTCAAAAGTTATTATCTTCATACGTGTTTATGTACTACATAAGCATGTGCAAAATATGAGGTTGACACATACTTTTATATGCACAACTGTTTTCAAAATAAAAGGATGAGCCATTGTTCACAGTCTGCGAACAGCGGAATCGGCGAAAGAAATGCTTTCCCGAAAAAAATTTTGATGCGTATGTGCGTAATGCGAAACGCTAGCGCTGTCCGCTGTTTTTTCTCTTGGGCGGAGTCAGCGAAATCGTTACGCATCTACCCCTTTTCGCCAAAACGCAGAACTGCACCAGCGTTTCGCCAGAGTGGCTGGCAACTCTCCGATCGATACGTATTTACTGCTTTTCGCCAAACTTCGATTTGTCAGGGTCGCAAACTGTGAACAATGCCTGATTGTGAAAAGACATGGATGGTTCAATTGAGTGAACTTACAAATGTACAACAGAAATCTAGAATAGTCTTAACGATGATCAAATGACAATCTGAAAACATTGACACCAAACCTGTCTAGAGAACAGCGAGTTTGTCTTGCACAAGTCAAGGGGACCGTTATGTATTAGGACGCGCTCATAGCTTGCGATGAACAAATGACGAATTGAAGGATTGACGAAAAGAATACTATACATATCGATCTGCTTCTACGTCAATGGTTATGTCCGCTTGAGGAGCAACTGATTTCCTTCTATGTGGGAAATGATAGAAGAAAATTAAATTTTGAGCAGAAAATTGATAGATTTTTCCAAGGTTCCAAGGAACTCTCTTTGTTACCCAATTGCCATACGCTGGATTACAAGTCAGCTTAACTGACCTTGACGAATGACCAGATCGTTTGTGCTGACCATATTAGGACCACCAATAAGTAAACGAGCGCAAAGAGCCTGGCAAGCAATCATCGTATTTCGTGGGTAAAGCTACGATTCAAATAATTTATAACAGGGAGTTGTCTCGTTAGAATGAATGGAAGAACTTCAAGACTAAATCTACTCTCGAGATCAAAGAGTAACTAAGGTGGAGTTTCCCATACAAGTGGTTTCGCGAAGGAGTCGAAAAAGCACTGAAGACGTAACGAAAACCGTCAATGTTTTTGCTATGTATAGGTTGTATTCACGACAGCCCGCTTCGAGCAGACATGCTAAGACCGACGATAGAATATCATGTTATACAGGCACCTAAAGTCGTACATCACCAAGATTTCTGGGTAGTCCCTGTTTGTGAGGTTTCATACCACTTTTAATATGACAACAAGACATCGGGTTGGGAACAAACTATTCTCTACTCACTTGAGCAAGCTCCAAACGATGGATGTCAGCGTTTTGACCAATATTCCAGAGGCAAATTGAAGCCACATTGAAGGTTCTGAGGTTCCTTGACCCCTCCAAGAAATGAGGATATGATCACTGATCAAGTCTCTGACATATCGGCTGAGCAACCTTTTGAGCTTAACTTACCATTTCTGAGTTGTCCTGGGTGCACTCAGATGCTCCTCCAGCCTGAAAATCATGTTGATATGTTCCTTCGAGATCCCGTTCTGATTCCTGGTGAAATTCCAAGAGCAGATGTAAAGAACCACAATTATACTCCAATGCTCAGTGAGTCTTTTTTCGATCCGACGCTGAATAAGCTCAAAGACAGCCCCGCGCTCAAGTAGTACATGGTCATCCTTCCTTGTGCAAGTAGTACAGCCCCCAAGCTAGAAACTGTCCCACTCTCGCGACTCCACAACGAGCGAGGAGCAAGCTACAGCCCCTCAAAGTTCTAGTTCTAACGCCCGCTCAGTTGGACCGCCTCACTTGCTAGATGCCCTCCGACGGAGGGCCGCTCAGTTGTTCTTTGTTGGGGCGGCGGGCATTAATCGGCATTCATGTCCTTTTCGCTGACCACGCTCGTGCCCATGAATAATTCTGCTTTCCTTTATTACATTTTATTCGCAGCACATACAGTCAACTTCATCCCATCTCGCAAGGTAAAACACGCGTAAAAATTACGAGCGATTCAAATTTCTTGCGTGAGTGGAAAACGGCTCGACGCCCTAAAACACACTAAATAGGAGTGCACCTACGCGTAGTACCCTTTGATCCGGAGGCCGAAGTTTTCCTGTTTCAAGAGTTTTTTCTTCATGTGTTTTTTTGTTTTCCGTATTCTTTTTTTTGCATCGGATGTATGCAATTACTCGGTGATGCGAAAAAGGATTTAAGGACAGGGTTGGCACAATTGACCGTCAGGCTGTATAGACTGAACAGGGAGCGATCTGTTTATGGTTGTTCTTGAGAACTCTTCTTGCTTTTTCTCTTCTTTGGAAAGTCACTCAGCTACTGTTTCGTAATTGAAAAGCAACTATCCATGGCACTTTTATCGCGGGCTGTCTTTGAGCATCTCCCTATCCACTAACACACATTTAACGAGATCCATTCGGTTGAACTTTTAGAGATTCTCACCTTTTACCATTTTTTGTTGTGGATTGGGTATTGCATCTTGTCGCAATTGAGCCAACATTTAAACACAGTGGAGAAAGTGGTTCTGCTCTTGATTTTACACTACAGCTGCTGTCAACTGGCGCTTATGTGTCAGCTAAGGATATAGTAAAGGGAAAGTGAGACCCAAACCTTTGGTTTATGCAAACGAACCATTGCTAACTCAATCGCCCTCTCCTGACATATCTGCCTTAGAGTTAGCATCTGAACAGTGAATTATCCATATTAGCTCGATTAGAGCGGAAGCGAAAGTGAAAGTGTATTTCGTTGTAATGGTTAATGAGGCAGCAAGATAACCATCCCGTAGGAGGTTATACAGTAGTAGAGGAAAAAAGGCTATTCTGCTCCGCCTATACGCCTACTTGGGACAGACGATTGACAGGACGCATTGGCCGTTCGGAAACCAAACAAGCCTCTGTCAACCGCGGTCATAGATTTACAAGTGCAAAGATGTAAATGGATTGCCTTTCTCTGTCAGCAGACCTCGGTAAGGTTGACAGGAGCTGGTCGCAATACAGCTAATCGGGTCGATAACAGTGACTATGTAACCCTGAGTTTTAACAGTACGGTAGAACTGGAAACAGTTTGAGCAGAAGTGTTCAATGCGCAGTGGATACTCATGATGTTTTACCCATAAAATGCTACGCTACAGTAAGCAAAGATAAGGGACCCACGGGACTTACTCAAATTCCTCACGTGTCCAACCCACCCCCCTAGTACGAAAGGAAAAAATGGGAGTTGTCAAAAGCAGTGATGTCCGATTGTAAACGACTTTAGGAGGAATATACATTCTCAACTGCGCAGAATAGCTGAAATTCAAGACGTAGCAGCTCACCAGTAGGTTCAGAATGGCTTCTCGTTGGATACCGTGATTTCTCTCCTTTCTCTTCTGATACCGTGTTTCTGAAAAGAAGAACGTAAATCAAAAGGCAGTCTGGAAATATCATTGGTAGATCATTGAGCATCTGAAAAGCGCGACTGCGAGACAGAATTCGAGCAACAGCCAGAAAGATTGTGGCGTACAAGCAGCATATAGGAAACGACCTCATTCGCCCTCACTCCCGACAGGGGGAACACCGTCTACTCACTGTTTTTTTTGAGCTGGAACATGTTCTAGGCAGCCTTGTGCAAAGAATGCAGAACGATCTTAGACAAACACGACAGACCGATGGCGCATCGAGTCTGGTTATGTTGCCGTTGTCTCGCCACCTCTACAACACACTAGCGATTTTTCAGCAAACGTCGGCGTTAGAGGCCAGAGTCAGCTACGGTCTGGTGTATGCCTCCATCGCCCCAAATAGTACTTAATATAGAGTAATAGTGGTCACGATCCATAGAATAGAAAATCCAAATTAAATATTAAGAGAGCTAAGAGAAGAAAAATCGACATAAAAAATATAAAAACAGAGATAAAAATTAAAACAGAAGAGGTATATACAATTAAGAGGAATAATATAAGATATAAACAATATATATAGATAAATATAAATGAAAACGCTTGCGTTGAAATAATATATAGAGACTAATAATGATGAAAAAATATAAATAATAGAAAAATAAAACGCATGATGATGCTAGATAAATTCAAAAAATAAAATTCTCATCCTCGCGTATCTGCGAAACATGTCAAGTTCCCCAACTACGCCCGCCACAGCCACGCTGAGGTACGCTTAGCGCACGGTCATACAGTGTATAATGCTTCACAGATGTCTACACCAGGAAATTCAGCTTGTTTTTTGATCAGGTACCCTCTAACCGAAAAGACCAACTTCCTTTTTGTTAAGCCGCAGATCGAGCAAGCAAAAAAGATTCCTTTTACATTTCTAGGAAATGCAAGCAGAACAAAAGAAAAAAAACCTTGCACGAAGTTGATCACGTCCTGGAGGAGCGCCACTGTTCTGTTCATCATCTTTTTCGGTCTTCGGTGTCTCCTTTTCGACCGATTTACTGAACGTAGAACGTTTATCATAGAAACGTAGGACTGCGAAACTGTCATTGCAGTTCTGCTGACAAAACGGAATTGAGATAACCTTGAGGGAATTGCTTCTTTTGTCTCCTTTTTCTTCTTGTTTTCTTTGTTATCTTCAGCAGAAGGGATCTTGACATGACTTTCACATTCGCATGCGCTTGAATATGACTTTTTCATTGGAATATCACTGTAACGGAACAATTCAAAAGTTTCAGAAGGCGACGATTCATGAGTAGATTCTGGAAGCTAAAAGCTGTTTTGAAATTGATGGAAATGCGTCTTCCTTGTGTTTCTAGAAGAGCGTCCCATCACAATAGCTCAAGAGACGTGATTCCTAACTAATACTACTTCAACACATATAGCCTTCCTTCTCATATAACGTTCCAACGCACATAGTCTAGTTCTCTGCAAACGAAGGGGCGTGTCATGCAGGATGAGTTTGGCGTGGTGCCAAACCCGTTCTTCACCAGTTGTTGAAGCGAGCAAGTGATAAGGCTGTATCATGTCGTTCGTATCACTCGCTTGTTGTACATACCCGTTTTGAAAGCAGGCAGAGAACGGGTTCGCCAACGTGGCACACTCCTACTGCCTGACACGCCCCTTTATCCGCAGCGTAATACCATTGACAGTTCACGGCAAAAACGGCTGAACTTTCGCGTTCATGCTGCGCAAATTCACATTAATCTGGTCATACCTTCATAATTTAGAAGACCTTACACTGGTCCAATGATTACCAGTGGAGCGCGGTCGCACGCAATCGCGAGATCCACTCGCCCGAATTAAGAAGAAAAGTATGACGCGCCCTCAGGCACCTTTCATAACCTGTGCAGAACTGTTGAGAACATTTGCAAAAAAGATCATACCCTGTGACTAAGCATGGCCAAATTCGCTTTAGTTCGCTGTTCAACAACAGCTTCGATCCCATGACAAGCTGCATACTCAGCATCTTTCAGAAGTAGGCTGACGTAAAGCTCACAGTATGGTGAAAATTTCATCTGAAAAGAAGATTATATGACTGAAATAACATGATTATATGACGTGGGAAACAATGAACAAACCCCATGAGCATGGGTATGTCCTTCCTGTATGCAATGCATGTCTCTTTCTTCTTCGCTGTGAAAGTTCTCCGTACAGGATGTGCACTGATACTTTCTGAAAAACAAGGACATGAAAATG
>MU931352.1:0-12457 GCA_036418165.1 Cooperia oncophora
CCCAGAGGAACATGACTCGCTTCCCGGCTCCAGAGGGATTGACGACCTAGTTGCCTCTGGACTCGATAAAAGATCTGAGCCGACCGTGGGCCTGTTTGGTATCACCAGTGCACCATCCAGTTTAAAATAAACAAAGCCGCAGAGAATAAGAAATAAAGGCAAGTAAAGATGCCCAACACTATTTTTTTTAGTTAGGGCGGGCAAGACTAGAAGAAAAGTAAAATTGACGTAGAACGATCGCAACGGTCCGAATGGTCGTTCGATAACCACATCTGACTCCTCTATCTCCAAGAGTTCAGCTATGGTAGACCCTGGCTCTTCCGACCGTACAAGTTTTTGAAGCCCTCCCCAGATATTGTATGCACAAAGTAAATAGGTCTCAACTACTAACCGATAGTAAAGCGCCATTCTGGTGATCTCTTGGAGGCCGTCCCATCCACTGAACGCGTCGATAGCAGCTATACTTCGCTGTTACTTTGAGTGATTAGGGAGGCGCGTGCGTATATGGCTTGATGTCACGAGAAAGCTTTGGATTTAGTGGCACGGTTTTCCAGCATGGCCTCAATTACGGGAGCCAACTTCCTTGGATCCGAGTTCTGTATCAATGCTTCTGCCTATGGTGCTGATTAGACAGTTTCCCCGCAGTTTTAGTTCCCGCTATGATGTTTAGAAAAACATCGATTAACGGAGAGTTTCATCGCCGTGACATACATTAGTCGAAGAGTAACAAGTAAAACTATCAGAAAAATGAGGCATTTGCCCAATGGCAATCAAGTGCAAATATAAGGAAAGTGAAAAGTACTACATATTAGCTGATTCCAAGCTGTTTTACGTTCTACAATTGATGAGAAATCGAAAAACGATTAGGCAAAAGGAGATGGCTTTGGATTTCATTAAGATGGGATGAACATGGCATGTAGTGAATCGATATGAAAAATACGGTATGATTGCAGGCGCTTAAAGGTGAAGAATCATACTTGAGTGTCATTGTACTCAAAACGGTTTCAAGTGATCCCGATAATTTTGAGAAGAGGCTCTCTTCTGCAGATTTCTCTCACGAAATGCATTTGAAGACTTGCTAGCCGCTACACCGGCCGTGCTTCTGATTCAACCAACCAATCAGAGCCCGCGCGAGCAGCACTCTTAGGCAGCGTTAATACTTCGCGACAGCACCGGCGATCGTGGCGATTGCCGCGATCGTCGGTGCGCCACAGAGCGCGCCCCAACGCTATTACTTGGACGCACCGCTCGTTCTTATTAAAGGCACATTCCGCGATAAAATGAAGGCTACGATCTCTCAAATGTGTCGGACGATCCGGAAGGCGATTTTTGAGGCTGCGCTACTTTCAAAATGTGAAAAACAGCAAGAACTCCGCTAGAAGCTGACTAATTAGGCCCATGGACACCCCTTAGGCCCATGCCGACCCTCACCGGCTGCTAGCTACTAGCTAGTAGCCACTATGTTATCTTTCTCTATAACATTTCGGACTGCTTTTTCTGCTGCTTTTCTCCGCTAATCAGATACTTAGCACTTTTAAGCCTATTTGAGTTCCGTTTCCGCAATTTCGCGGGCCGCGTCTCGCGCGAACTGGCTGCCTTTAATAGGGAGATCAACTTGTAATACCTTTACTCCCAATGCGATACGCCACAACTCGCCGCAATTGCCGCTTGGCTGTGCGGAAATCTGGAACCGCTGCCAGCCCGCATATTGGCGTGAGGATTTTAGCATCGATTACCATGGCTACGGGAAAGCTTGGGGAAAAAGGCTGCGGCTTCACCCTCTCTCGTGCAGGAATATTGGCTGGAGCTGGAAAACCCAGAAATAAACGATACTACTTGAGACTATCGAGGACATAGAAATCCATATGGAGTCAAATTAGGAGCGTCCGTTCAGGACTTCACGATCGTGGCGACCACTAGGATCGGGCCCCGGGCGATCCGACCGCGCTATTGAGATGGGTGAATTTCACAGCGGGGGGGGGGTTCATGTTTGTTCATGTTCATGTTTACGTTGTTTGTTTTTTGTTCTTTTTAGGTTCTGTCCCAACTCTGAAAAAGACTATTTCAAACAACAGAGAACTCTGACGATGACTTTCGGCGATATTCCGTGACTTCGAAAGAGACAACATAAAACAAACAAAAACAAACAATGTAGTGAATTTCACCCATCCCAATAGCGCGATCCAGAATCGCGCGATCTATTCGCGCGATCCCGAAGTCTGAATGCGGCTCTTTAGTGACGCCTTTACATTCTGCCAGTCTTCTCGTTTGCCTTTGGAAATTTTATTGACTTTGTGCGCAATTAATCGATACCCAACATTAACCTCGCTTTTTATCTGTCCCGATTTTTTGGCTATTCGGAAAAATGAACATGGGAAGGTGCAAATTCGCATCATTAAGGAAAGAAACAAAGTAGAAGAAAAACCAGACATTTTCACTCAGTAAACACTAATGAACTGAAGAAAAGGAGGCGTAACGAACACAAACAAGGCTGAAAAAAGAAACAAATGAGATGTCAAGAACACGTCGATCGATTCGACCGAACATCAAGAACGTGTCCCAAAATGTGTTGTTGTGTAACGAGAAAACCGCTGTTCACTGCCAACTCAACTCTCGACGTGAATTCACCATGAAAATTTCGTCGAAAAATCGTTTTCATCGTGAATTTCATCATGAAGCTCGACGATTGTTGTTGGGTCGTTGCGAAACTGCAAAGAGCACTCGCCACAGCGAACGCTTGGAAGATTACGAGACGAAAGTTTTGGTTTACGGACAGCTTGAACTTCGAGTGCTTCGACCTTCTGTTTTTCTCTGCACTCTCTCGTCCGTACGGTATTCTATGGACAATGTGTCATACATTTCAGTTTTTCTTCGATGGCAAGTGGCCCACCCACCCCGGAGGCCCCTCCTCTTGAGAAAGCCCATATCTTTGCTTGTCACATGCTTCGTGCACATTTCCTTGCTTCGGCAGCCGCTATTCTCCATCCTTCTGCATAACATGATTCGGCAGAAGGACCATGCACAGGGGGGGGGGGCAAAAAAGACACTTCGGCTGAGTCACATATCAGCAAAGTTTTCGCAGCCCAGACAGAAGGACGTGGATACGAGTACCAGGGCGGAAGATACCCAAGATGTTCCTCGATAAGCAGGAGCTGGCTCTCGCCCATCACCTTCATGTACACCAAAATATGAAGTCATCTCCAATCGCAGCCTGACTGGAGAAGGCCTATGGAATTCACGTCACCTCCAAACAGCTGCGAAACTTCTTGTATGGAGTCACCGGACAGCTACCTGGAGACCGGCACTCTTGATCTGGAAGACCTCCAACATCGAGCAGCTCCGACAACGTCGCTACGGTCCAGGATATCATCTTCACCGCAGTCGCCAAGGCACGGTTGATGGTACGGACTGGAAGTACAAGCAACTTGAGGAAATGTTGTACTGCTACAGGATTGGGTGCCACCGGAATCGAAGGGCGTTGGAAAAACTCTCGCCTACTTGGAATGGAAGGGCGTTGAGTACCTGAAGAAGACGGAATATCCAAGTGTGTCACCTGACCTGAACCCCTCGATTACCGGTCCAGCATAACTGGTGGATACAGAGGCGGAGAAATCAACGTCCTCGCTGAACTCAGGCACTGCATCACGTTCGCATGGCAGAATCTCTCGATGGCGCTCGTCCAGAAGGCTGGCGAAGTATCGGATAGTATTTGAAGCTCTTAATATAGTGTGAGAAATGCCGATAAGAATTTAGTAAACTGCACATATACTCGCCTTAAAATCGGAAGAAAATGTCTTCTTTGCCCTCTTCCCCTCCCCCACCCGCACCCGCATAGACCCTTGATTCGTTTAGGATTATGGGGCTGTACGGAACGGATGGATTCGCGACCCACCTCGCCTTGTCTTTCTTTTGGCAGGCGACAAGACTTATCAACCTCGTTCGATCTGTGTTTTCCCACCAGTTTATGTCGCTTACCTCCCGTCTTCAACAACAGCTGGAACGTTTTTGGACGCTAAACGCATCCTTACGGCACGGACTCGCCATCACCCGCAGACAACAAAACTTACAGAAAGTTGAGTACCCGCACAACTCTCTTTTCATTGAAACTAACGCCTGGGAAAATAATAAAGTGAGACTCGGCTGGTTTCGCACTCAAATGGATGCTCCTGGCGACATATGGACCGAGCAACGGGCATCTGAATTCACGGACATCTTCATGATTTACTGCTCTGGTTGCGTTTTATTGCCTAGCCACTTCACATCTTGGATTCAGCAGCAATACCCACTTTCATCTCTGAAGACCTTATTCGAGTGAAAAAGAACAGAAAAAACGTCTAAACTGATACAAAGCTAGACTGAATAGATTGAGTACATTCAAACATACCCTACAAAAATCATTGATAACATTTCAAAGAATTCCTTCTCAGAAAGCTCATTAATCTAAAAATCCTTGGTGTCCTCCCAGATACTTCCCTTGTCTTATCTCAAGGCCAGCCCTATTGGGATTCATTGAGCGCGCCCAAAATAGCATCAAGGTGATCACAGTAATGAGCAAGAACAGAGTGTCCGGTATGAGCATCCCCTTCACTTCTCCTGGGCACCAGGAACGACATCTTCAGCGACGAAGAGGTCGTTCCTGCTGCCCAGGAGAAGTGACGGGCGCCTTCAGGATGATTTTTTTCTGACAACCGGCGATAATCGGGCCAGTAGTGGACGAGGAAAAACCTCATGCCATTCCCTCAAACTGAAGTTCCACCAAAAGAAGAAGATGTTCTTCGTTAGGTGATCTGTGACAGGATTTACTTACCACAGTTCCTCGAATTCGGTTGAGGCGATCACGGCAGCGAAGCACAGACAAGGAGTTGGCGAAATACACCAAAACATTCAGCTTTTGTAGTTGACATTAGTCCGGAAGAAATGACACCTACACCTCCACCAGAGTAAGCAGCCAGGTGCTGCACAGTGGCTGCTGAACTTGAAGGAGCTAGACGGTTGAACTTACTTTATCGACAGTATTCGCAGGAACTCTCCCGCTTTGACCGCCACTTCGCCATGTGCCTGGACATTGTGTGAGGAATGGCCCGCCAACTTGTCCTGTATCAAACCATTTACTGTAAGTCATGAGAATTCGTGTTGCAGGGATAGGTTCACTAAAAGCTTTTCGAGAGAGCTTATAGAATAAATGGTGTTTACCCCAATCTGGAAGGTTCTTTCAGCCTTGAGATATTTCATTTTCAGGTTCGGGGTCAAAAACCTGAATTATTTTCGGACATCCAACTTCGATGCCTTTACTGGTCTTCGGATTACTAGGTCCTGAGGGCAATCTGCATTCACATATTTCCTGAAATAAGTTCTTCGTAAAAGGAAGATTTGCTCCCACAATTCAGGAAATCCAGTAGAAGTGGAAACCGTGTTCTGTTCCGGGTTACTCGTCCCCTGCTGTGCTATGTACAGGGGGGAGGGGCAAAAAAGACTTTTTTCTTCCTTGACTTTCGAGGCGCTATAAGTTACACTTTATAAATTCTGATCGGACATTTCTACCACCATATTAAAGAGCATATTAAATACTATCATGATACTCCGCCACAGCCTTCTGGAGGAGCGCCATCGAGAGATTCTGCCACGCGACCGTGAGTGGGTACCTGAGTTCAGCGAGATCGTTGATTTCTCCGCCACTGTAGACCACCCTATTGAACTCCGCCCGAACCAGGTAATTGAGGGTTTAGGTCAGGTGACCTACTTGGATATTCCATCTCCTTTAGGTACTCAACGCCCTTCCATTCCAAGTAGGCGAGAGTTTTTCCAACGCCCTCCGATTCCATGTGGTGGCACCCAATGCTGTAGCAGTACAAAGTTTCCAAGAAGGTACGGGCGACGACATGTGGAGAGGATATTCTTCTCGAGTTGCTCGATGTAACCGCCAGCGCTCACCTTCAGTCCGGGGTCCACGAAGAAAATATTGGTCTTTCCATTCCAGGTACGTCCGGTCCCCACCATCAACTGGCGCCTTGGCGACTGAGGTGAAGATGATGTCCTAGACCGTAGCGACGTTGTCGGAGCTGCTCGATGATGGAGTCTTCCAGATCGAGAGTACTGGTCTCCAGGTAGCTATCCATGGGTGACTCCATACTAGAAGTTTCGCAGCTGTTTGGAGGTGACATGAATTCCAAAGGTCTTCTCCAGTCAGGCTGCGACTGGAGATGACTTCATATTTTGGTGTACATGAAGGTGATGGGCGAGAGCCAGCTCCTGCTTATCGAGGAACATCTTGGGTATCTTCCGCCCTGGTACTCGTATCCACGTCCTCTGTCTGGGCTGCGAAAACTTTGCTGATATGTGTCGAAATGTCTTTTTTTTGCCCCCCTGTATACTGTTTACTGTAGCGGAAAAAAACTTGGAACAAGCCAAGTGTGGCGATTTCGAGGATTTTTCTCTCCTCATTGTGGATGTTTCTGTTGATAAAGTATTCCGAAAAGTTTCTGGTGATTGGTAGCTGTTTTCCTGATTTTGAGACAAAAAACAAAACCACTACAGCTGATAAATACTGTAGTTTAAAGACATCACAAAGGGTAGGGTGAACTCGAAGGGCTCTATGGAGCACCTTTCCGAGACGTTTTCCGCAATCTTTCCCATAATCCCACACAGGAAGGATTGATGATGTCATGCTTTGGTCTATGAACGTGTATGGTGTTCTTGTTATGCGTACATATAAGCATGAAGCATGGTGTGAACAAGAAACGGGTCTCGTTTAGCCATATAGCTTTGATTGTGCAACGAAAAAACCGGTTGCCACGATCCGGGACAAATGCTTTAAAAGCCCATCGAATCGTCTTATTATAGAGTCAATCACTCGATCCTCACAACACATCCACAACAATGATTCGTTTCCTGGTTCTTCTGGCCACCTCCGTTGCTCTGGCCATTGCCTTCCACCGTAAGTCCCTTCAAATCTCGATTTTCGCTTTAATTTTGGTTGTTTTTTTATTTTTTTGCCGTATTTTTGCAGTAAATCAACTTGGAATATGTATCTTACTGTATTTACCCATCATTTTTAGAATACAGAGAGCTCAAATGTACGACCCCTACAAATACTATTCGAGGAGGTCCTGATCGGTGAGCAACAATTTTTGCTTTTTATTTATAGTTTCATTAGTTTTATTACTTATGTGGCAGTAATTTCCTAAATTTGGTCTTTTTTTCTTCTTGCTTGCTGTTATCCATATTTATAGTCCACTTTCAGAGCCCAATGCCAGCTGACCCTGAAGGAGGAAGAGCTTGAACCCGGCCGGCCAGTGCCAAAGGAGCTCGGATGCTGGAAGGTAAGCTATCATTTCGCGAAAAAACTGAAAAACTCTACTTAATAAACCCCTTCAGGAGGACCATGAAGGTGAAGAGAGGGAGTACTGCGATTTGGTCTGCCCCAACTCCCATACCGTATTCATCGCCCACATCGATCAGGGACACAGAGCATGCTTCAACTACATCACCTATCAGATTGAGAAGGTACTGCTATCACTACAATTACGGTTCAGCCTCTTCTGAAGCGAACACACATTGATTTTATTGATTTCAGCGTGGAGAGGAGCGTTATTTGTGGCGCAGTGGAAAATGCCTCAACTCCACAGTCAACTACCGTATCGGATGCAAGTTCGACGATCCATTCGACACCCAGTTCAAGTCGGACAACGAGATTCTCGCCCATCTCCGCGCTCGTGCTCGCCGAGTCTAATTCACTTAGATTTCACGATTTTGTGCAATTATCAAGCAATGACAAATAAATATTGACTTCTTCCGCATCGTGGATTTTTGTGAAGTCTCAAAAAATCATTTCATTGGATTGTTGAGCATTCATAAGTTCCGATTGTAGTAGGGACCTTACATTCACGTTGCAGCGGAGGAGGTTGTGACCGTTCGATATGACACACTCTCACAGAACTCACGCCTGAACAGATCAGGTCCTGGTGCGAATGTCGCGCAGGCCATTTCACTCGCAACTAGGACACGGCATCACGTTTTGTGAAGCTGGATAAATACCACTCTCTCCCTCGAATTTCCTCCTTCTTCGCGACCCCCTCGCCAACCGCATTATTCCAAAATTTCACCGTTGACATCGAGCGAGGGGGGGAGGTGATCCTCTCCATACACTTACCACAATTGCTGTAGGAAACAGTGATTACATAGTTGTTTTGTGGATCTGTCAAACGCAACAGAACAATTTTTTTTCGCATTGTGGAAATACCTTTACGACCCTTCCCGCTCCTTTATTGACCGAAAATACTATCCTTTCTTGGAGTTCTACTTATAGTGGGCGCCTATAGCGGGAAACCCAACTATCAGAAAAATTTTCTTGAAGGCAATTAGCAAGGTTTTCCTTTCCCTGGGCTCGATGGTTGGAAAGGCTAGTTCATGATGAGGACAGCGCTAGATAAATCGCCACGCGGCTTCTAATAAAGTAAGCAAGTGGAAATGGTCCAGCAATCAGACCTTCATGAGATTTCCAATCCCTCACAAACTTACCAGCGTTCTGCGCCTTTTCCTTTATGATTTCAGCTCATGCTATTGGCTTCTAAAATTCAGTAGTACTTGCTACGACCCTCCCGTACAAGATTTACCCAGACTGGCAGTGGAAACAAATTTCCTTGTTTTCTGACGCTCTCCTCTGCAAAGCCTTGAGAATAGGGCATAATTTTGCCCCGAGGGGCTTATAGCATAATAATCTCATTTTATGATGAACGATCAGGCTATATTGCTTTGAGCGGACCTCATGTAGTCATTATTTGCATTGAACTTCAGTCTCTATACAACTAGCAAGTAATACTACTTGTACATATACACTACAGATTGTAAAGAATCCATCTGCTGGACAGCTAGTCACGAAATCTCATGAGGAAAGCGAGAAATGAGAAAATATTCATCCGCTCTCGTAGACCTCCTGCCACGTTGGGGCATGTCTTTTCTTGAGACTCTTGTTTGAATTTTTTCCTGAAAACTTTTGGAAAGTCTCGGAATTTTCCACCCAGCATATTCATGGAGAAGGCATTTTGCACAATCAAAAGCGTTTCACCCATGGGATCCTATACGATCCTGATGGAGAACATCGAGCTTGGCCGAAGACAGGTCGAGACCCCATTAGAAGTAACTCAGAATTTCAATGTAATAGATGCAGTCTGGAACCAGGGCACGTCGTACGTTGGGCATCCGCAGCGAGGAGGATTGTATTTGGTCGCTGGAGGGATTGGGTTGTATCTGCAAATTTCACAACATCGTTCGCCAGCTCTATCGATCTGGGAAAGTCTCAGAAATTGAGGCTTGGGTGCCATATGAAAATGCCGTTCACAGGGAAGAGCTCGAGCTGAGGCCTGCGCGGAACTTTTTACTCTGAGCGGTTTCGAAAGCTGCGCTAAAAATGGCGTTGTGCGCGCGGCATTCACACTGAACGTAAATGATTTGTCTCGAAAGTACTACAGTAAACTGAATCAGCTAGCCAGACAGGAAATGCTGTCTCGTCGAATTTTGCACTTTCTGCGCGACAACGCAACCTATCTCCTGGTTCGAAGCCTTAGGAAATGAATTGGCTCTAAATTCCCTTTCGTTCCTTAAGTTTTCTCCGTCATTTTGCAAAATATTTTTCATCACTTACCGCCGTTTTCCTGACGATTCTCTACTAATCAGCACTGCTACTTCGGCTAAAGCAGTGAGGGTATTTTATGCACAGGGAAGTCTTGCGAAGATTTTTGGAAAAATTTTTCGAAGTTCCTCTGATCTTCCTTTTCTTCGGAATTTTTCTAAGCTTTGGCTGATTATTATTTTCGTAAGGAAACATCGTGACGATGCCTTCCGACTGAGTGAGGTGTAACTGCAGAAAGAATGGCTTTTGCACATAGAGGGGAGGGAACGATGTTGGAGGGTTATGAGGCTTAGAAAGTTGGAGTGTCCCTTAAACGTGAAGTCCGTGGATCCTAGTCCTTGCCGTGGATGGGGAGCGTCACGTTTTCCGGTCAAAAGTGCATGGGAACGTGGCTGGAGGGTAACGGTACCCGTGTGCCATCTCCATACCCCGCCTGCCCTGCAACACAACCAGCTACAAGAAAAGCCCTAGCTAAACGCGCTACTTGTCGCTCGCTAGTACTTGTCGCTACTGTCACCCTCTTACCTCTGGTTGCTCTCTACCGATGAGATCGTGTTTCGCTGCGGGACCTCGGTATGACGCGAGTGCTGCACATTGCGGATAGCGCTGGCGGAGTATGGAGACGGCACTCACAACCCCGTTCCGGTGCACTTTGGAGAGAAAAAATGGCTCGCCACTTTGACTGCACACCAGTTCGCCTCGCACATGGCAATGAACCGTCCTTGGAGATGACTGTGCAGTTTGTCTTGGATGTTCTTCATGTCTACACCCATAATTCAAGCAGTGAGTAGACCAGAAAGGAGAAAGACCCGCTTGACCAGCTATACGCCTAGCCGTAGTCACGAGCGCTACTTGTTTAGTTCTTCTCACATTTGGCCTATTATTTCCTTACGTCCCGATTTCGGGAGCGTCTTAATGCTCTCACAAAACGTCGCTAACCAGTGCCGCTTCGCGTCTTGGCCTGTCTGCCTACCGTGCCGTGCCGTTCACTTCTGGACCTTGGCGACGTCTGCCGTCCCCCAGGTGAACATGATGGTGACAAGCCTACAATGCATAGTGTACGCCTCGCGTCTCGAAAAGCGGGCGGAAGCATAAAAAGGTCCGTCTATCAGGACCCTCCAGCTTCATTTCCGTGCACATCCGAATAGCCAAAGTGCCATACTACGACTGTGGATCTGCACAGCTCGCACTTGGAATGGATCCACCTCGCAGGTAAACTTACACTAACCTAACCTAGTCGCTCATTCTGCGTAGTTGCTGGTAGTGTTATCATACTCGATGTGGGTAGAGGTGAATGGAACATTTGTTCACGAAGAGAGATTTTATATTATAATAGCAAGTAGGATGAGTTGTGTTGTTGTTTATCACGACTACGGCAACTTGGGGTTGTCAACTTTGATTTCCTGTGGCAGAATGTATCCAGTAAGTATTCCATAATACAATTAGTTTGCAATGCATTGAGAATATCGGGTTTGTTTTAGAATAAGGATGAAGTTGAAAGTCTTCGCCGTTTATCTTAACTTATTGCGGATTGGGCATCATATCGCAATGCGTAACGAGGCTTACTGAATGCGAATTGTGACCTATAAAGAAACGCTGCGAGTACGCAGCAAAAGTATCAAGTCAGCGCATCACTTATCGCTCCGGCAACAACCGATATGGGTACCAACTGTCCGCTCCCAGATGTGGAGAGGTTTTGGTTGGCGTGGGCGAAACCGACATTCGGAGACGCAGCAGGACCGCTCGTGTGGTAAGCGCCACTGAACCAATGCCACCATTTTGAGTAGAAGGGAAGAATGAACAACACTGATGCGTTATCTATTCCCTGTATCTGCCATTTTCGTGAACTAAATGTCCTGCTCAGCAGGAGACAAAGGCACGAGATCGAGTTCTATATTGGAAGGCGCTAAGAGGTGTGGCTGTGGGAGTGGCGAGAGCCCAGGAGGAAAGTGTGGGAATATGTGTAGTCATTGCCCTGTAAACGATAGGGTGTGTGACACGAATTGCAGCGCGTACAGCATGGCCTTTTCCCCTGAGCCCGCTACAATTGGTACAACTGGTAAGAAATTTGCCTTTGTTGCGCTCCAAGCCACACGCCTATCGTTTGCACGGAAAATAAGGAGCAGAGTCGTCAGGAGAACACACAGCTGAAACCCTGTTCGCCGGTACGCTTCTTTTGAACCCCGATATGGAAGATACATAGGGACTGGTAGTGCCATCATGTTGACCAGCTACTTTCAGAACTAGTCTTTGGTCTTGCCTCCCTCACCTGTGTAACACCTGTTCTCCCGTTGATTGCTCGATCGGGCGCCAGTAACATCTCCTCATCCCAGCAGAGCGCTAGAGTTGCCCAATAGAATCACTGTGCTCGAGGGACGCGACATACAAGCAGTATGGTCATTTTCTCAGACCCAGTCTGTTACTCCGCGGACGGTGGAGGGCCCTGCTTGCTTCAGCGATTGCCGAGACTTGTTTCCCGTATCGTGCGCGCGGTGAACGGGCACTGCACCACCCCCACCTCAACTGATCCGATACTCATTGGTTTACTTACAGTCGCCAAAAAAACTTGGAACAAGCTTTGAAAAGGCATTTTCATCTGTTCTAAGCTATCTAATCTCTTCTTATACACCAGTATTAGGGTCAGAAGCTAAGAATATAATGTTATAATACAATAATATTAAATTTTGGTTAAGCGGAGATAGTGTAGTGGCAAGTGGCGCCACTTACCACAAGCGTGGTCTGGGGTTCAAAGCCCGGATCGGCTCCCGCCTGAACCAACCGAGTTTTTCGTGCCTGCGGGGAAAGCTAATTAGTAGTAGACTCGTCTAA
>MU931353.1:0-17781 GCA_036418165.1 Cooperia oncophora
GGATCCACTCTTTCTATTAGGTCATCCCATTCAAACGTGCCGCTGGTTTTTTTTGAATAAAACAAAGAGGAGAATAGATAGAAAAGTGATATTTTAGCTTTAGGATGAGTAAATCCCTCCTTCACCAATGACCCGCTCCCAGTGCCCCGAGGGCCTTTGGACCTCTGGTACCTTCGATTTTTCAATAAGTGTGGGTAAATTGCTGTTGTTGCCAATTTCGGCAAATGACAAAACATTGTAGCGTCTGCCGTTGGAGAGTACTCTCGAAGTTGAAATAGAAAGTTGTAATCATCATGCTTTCTTGACGTGTCGAGATGGGGCTGATGAAAAAGTAAGAACCAAAAAAAACCTAATCAAAAAACCCAGTCTCAGTATTGCTTGTGTCCGCAGCATGATCTACAATACAGTTACTCGGGTCTGGTACTATGACGAGCAACGGTGGCCTTCTTGTAGTTGTGTGGTAGCATCCATTTGTCGATCTGAATGCCGAGGAACAGGCAATATGCACCGACAGTGACGGATTTGTTCTCTGTATAGAGCCGCTTGAAAGCCACAGTGTGGGAATCCTTTGCTATGATGATCATCCACTTGCGCCCACGTAACTCTTCATGGTAGAACTCGGGCGGCTTCTCATCTGCATTCATACAAAATTGACGATTGTGAGTTTCGGCTCGAAGTCCGAGACCACCCATATTTCATCTAAGCCTGGTGCGTTTTCACAGTTGTGAGTGACATCTCATGCTGAGAACATTACTGCTAGAGGTATAGAATCGGTACTGCGTTCGTGCTTCTATAAGAAAATTAGGTACCCATGCGCCACCCTCTTGACCATCCTCAGTTTATCGGACATAACTCGGGCAGCAGTTGCAGCTGGGATGTCAGACTCGCGGGGAAGCTCGACAAGGGTCCAGGCTCTGTGATCAGATATTCAGTGCCTGACTTCATCCACCCGTTTTTTCTTGTGCAGGATGAATATTATGGGACCATCCACGACAACAAATTTTTCCTTTCTTCCTTGTACGGGCTCCTGAACCAAATCTTCCACCGTGTATTTCGAGAACACCCTTACACACAACTATGGTCCGGCGCAGGTCAAATTTGAGCAGGCACACTTTCCTCTTATGACGTCTGATTTGAAAACCGGCGCCGATTTTCACCACTCGGGCTTCTTTTCAATTTCTCGAGAACTTCTTCTGGGGCTAGGTTCGCCAAATTTCACAGATACACAGCTTAAGGTACTAGCTTCCAAATGGTATAGTAGCCCGCTGCTCTATCCCCTTTGCTTTTCTGCCATTCCTCTATATGTAGCGGCACGTTTGAATGGGATGACCTAATATATTAAGAGCGCGTCTCGGTGGCAATCCCCTCGCTGCCTGCGCTATCGTCTTCAAAAAACTGACTCACACCCCAAATTTCAGTTTGCTGGCGGTCGAGCAGGAGTCGAGCATCCGATAATGGGAACAAGGGTGGAATGGCGGTGTCAGTTAGCGACCCCTCTCGCGGATTTTACTGTCCGCACACTGGTGAGTGCCCGCTCTCAGCCGAGCATCACCTACCATGTTCAACAAATTTCCTCAAAATTTTGCCGCTGCGAGTTGGGAGGGGAGCTACTCTTTCTTTGTTGGTTGGGCTACTGTCAACCAGCAGAAACAGCAATATTGGCGCGTCGCCAACAGTACTCCCCCGGAATGGCTCAGATACGACCCCTAATGGATTTCGCCCAACGATGATGTACGATGCCATCGCCTGCATGATTGATTGCTCTCCCAAAAGTGAAGGTAGATCGAACACAAAAACATCAACGTTGGCCTCCTTTAGACCCAAAACTGTTGTCGAACTAGGTTTCTATCCCTAGTTCCGCGGTAAGAAGACGCAGCAGTCGCCATGGACGATGTACGCATTTATCGCAAACGAGCTGGATGGATGGAAATTACTTCGAACTTTCGACAAACGGTATAATGATTAACGCAGGAGCTTGCACAAATCACAGATCGAGTCCTGTCAAATTTTATCCTGCGATGCTATTTGATAGATAGCAGACTCGCTTGGTGAATGAAGGTGTGATAGGAACATCGTCCAGGTTCAGAGACCTCAATGAAATCGCTGTTGAATGTCTCTAGTACCTCGAATAGAACTCAAATTCCTGACGCCTTGCTGGGCAATTTGATTGACGACGTGCGTTTTATCCAGTATCCCTTTCCATTTTGGCCCCATTTTTCATTATGGAGAGATCAGGAAAGACGATATTTTGATGAAGATAGGCCCGAATAAATGATGGTGCTAGTACCAATAATGCACGGTGAAATAAGCGTACAAACAAGTTCCGAGAAAATGGCAAAAGTAGAAATGAAATGGATTGCAGACGGTAGCGTGCAGGAGGTTAGAAAAAAGGTCAAAGAGTGTGCAAATGGAAAAAGATGAGGCAGAAATGTTCTCCATCGTGCTCAAACCATGTTAGGAAAGGCAGAGTGCTTGGCATTGACTAATCCCTTTCGGATGTGGCAGCCGCTCAATTTTCGTTTCGTTGGGGAAGCATTTCAAAACAAATTTGCAATTCAAGGGTGGCGTAATTCGAACAGGAATCTGCAGGTGCTAGCTGACTGAGCAACGAAGAAAAGTATAGAGAAGCACTCAAGGAGCTCTGAAAAAGTCCTGGAGAGTTTTCTCATTGGACGAGCATATATTGAATAGAGATGCAGCGACGACCAAAGAAACGCAGGAAAGAGCCGCAAGTCGTACATACAAGGGCGAGAAAATCGATCGCAACACACGCAGTAGTGGTACGCGCAAGGCATATCATCGGTGAAGATTTCCCAATGGGGGGGGGGGGTCGTATTTGGTCTACGAAAATTTTTTTGATAGTTGAGTTTTCTTGTTTCACGGACGCTATGAGGGGGAAGCATTTTCCTGGCGGTTTTCCCTGTTTAACATGTGATATACGTCCTGCCAATCCTCTCGCTGGAGAGTTGGATCGTATCAGAGAGCCTCCTTTAGCGGAGGGGAGCACGGAATCGACCAAAATCCCCAACCGGTGATGTGATGATGTGCCCTGAGCACGCGCATTCACACACCTGGCATGAAGGAGGGGGCTCCAATAGCGCAATCCTCAGGCGTGTAGAGCACATGACTGCGATAAGGAATTTCCACAATCCCCCCCCCCTCCGCCCTTGCCACAACTTCCATCTTGTGCGGAGAGTCCAGAGAGAAAATAATTTGAACTATTCCGCACATTCAAATCGCAAGCAGGAGTACATAGAAAATCCGGAAAGTGAATTGTTTAGCAACGAATTCGAAACCTACGCCACTCCTGACAATTAATTTATGACTTCCCCCTCTAGATGGTGAGCACCCATCGAGGATGTATTCTGCCATGGCCTTTGCCACGTACTTTCCAGGGGTAGTGTAACACTAGGACCTCTGCCACCATTCGAATTATTGCAGAATATTTCCACGAAGTCTGGTCGGTCTACGCAATTACATGTCTGGGAGCACTGGGCTGAACATTGGCCGTCTCGCGAAAGTACATCCTCCGGCCTTCTCCAACTTAGTGTTTTTCCTGTCACGAGCAGACTAGTACTAATTACCAGAGAAACGGAATGCTTGATTGGTTTGGGCTGGATACGGGAATCTCGAGATCTTCGAGCAAGACCGCCTTCATCTATTTACACCAGCTACAGGGAGAACTGGCGAGAGTGGTGTAGTGATAAATGACGAGGCACACCCGAGCGCACAGTAAGCGGGGGAAATTGGAGAAGTCTGGAAAGAAATCTGGAGTGGAGGTAGGAAGTTGGGTGAATTCTTGAAGGTAGGTAGGATGGGAGATAGGGATAGGAGCAGAGCGCCATCGCGTTGTGATCATTTCCCAAAAATACGACTCTCCTGAATTCTATCCTCAAATACGACCCCCCTCCCCATGCTACCTACCACTTTCCTAGATTTTCCCAACTTCCTACCACTTTTTCCATTTTTCCCGAAAATTTCCAGTTTTTCAGCCAAGAATTTTCCGTCGGTCAGGGGGGGAGGTCGTCAGGATCTAAGTATTATTTTCACCTATCGGAAATAGTAGTTATATACATCTTTGACAGTCCCTCTCTCAACAACGACCAAATAAGACCCCCCCTTACAGCGCCCGTGAAACAAGAGAAATCGACTGTCAAAAAAATTTACCCCCCCCCCCTCCCTCGCGGTCCAACACGTCCCCCACTCTCGTTGTGATCAACGATGGCGTGCCCTAGATAGAAGAGGGGACAACACGCTCTGAAATGAAAGAAAGGCAGTGATTTACATTTAAGAAAGGACGGCCGGCAGGACACCAAGTTGTCGCTAGAGCGCCCCTTTTCGCCCTCCGAAAAAACGATACGACTGTTGGTCCCACATGATTTTGAATAACAGATTGCATCAAGACACCACGATTCTGAAAAGAAATAGAATGCGTGGCGCATCTCGACAAATGACAATCAATAACGAATGCCATTCATCTCCTACATAGGACAGCACTTTCAAAGCTAATTTATGTATTTCTCCGGAAAGCATTTCTCTGGGCTTTTCTACTTGAAGTTCCAGTAAAGCTTGTCGCCCATGATTGATTAACTTCTCGAGAGGCCAAGCGAAGCGGAATTCCGATGTTAAATCGAATGTTCCCAGGAGAATGACAGTTTTTGAAATGAATTATGCTCCTTCATATTAAGTGCAGATGCAATGAAAAGTGTTCTCAACTGGGTAGTTTCTGAGGTTCAAAGCATTCTTCGGGCATCGTGAGCCCTATAAATGAAATCTGCGATTTGGTTTAGAAAGTGAGCGTTAAGAAGCAGAGTGGCAAAAAGAGCTTGAGAGTTGAGGCGCGGTTACTCGCTTGATATCAGTGACGCTGCGATATTTTCACGCTCTGGTTCATCACGAGTGTGCAGGGTTTCGCCTCTGAACCTGCCCTTTAGTAAAACAACAACGGCCAATCAAATCAATTCTTCTTCAACGACACTATTCTGCCGAGCTTATGACGTCCCCATGTTGTGAGGACAGCCATGACGGCCAGATGAGTCATAAACAACCCTCGTCGATCCACGTTCATTCAATATTTTTCAAAACTTTTACCTGGACGCTTTGCCGGCTCCGGATAGAATGGGAGCTCGAGTTCAGTATTACCAACGTTTTTAATCATTCTTAAAATACCGTATAGCATTTTCATTATACTTGCATAGTATTTTTAAACATTATATTTGCAGCATAGCTTTCGGAACGCAAATTGCAGCGTTAAACAACAGCTCTAAATGGAAAAACGTGAAGGGGCACCAAAATTTTTAGTGCAAAAGACTCCAAAGATCCAAAAAAGGAATCCAAAAGATTTTAAAAAAGTTGTTTCTTTCTCCGAACGAAAATGGACTGCTATTGTGCTGCTCCAACAGACCTACACCCTGCTCGAAGTATTAGCAGTTATCATATTGTTTCCCAAATTTTTTTCCTTAATTCCAACACCTGTTTCTGCTGCATCAGACGGTTGTCTCTCTGAAGTCAATTACATTTTCCTCTCGCCTTTAAGGACTATTAATGTGAAATGTAGCCACTAGCCACCGAAGTCAATTGCGTCGTAGTCACTTGTTCCTGCCAAGGGTGGTTGTGGGACTAATGAGCCTCAGATTGGGATAAAATGTTGAAGGAAAGTGGCAACTTGCGTCGCCAAGTGTGCTGCCGAGCTCCTACAAGCGTAAACCACTAGCTGACTAGATATACTCCGGCAAAGGCAACATGAGGAGTTCGGGGGTTGCTTATTTCTGGTTTCTGAGATGATCGGTGATAGGGTAAATAGCTAAGCGGCTTAAGGTATCGACTATATGGAGCGGTAGTATTAAAGAACATATGCCCCTGTCTTATTCGCGGTATCACCGGACGTCAACGGGATCAAACAGCCGGCTGAGAAAAGCAACTAACCGGATTTACCGGCAGTCAGCTACTAGAGTTACTGCCACATAATGGTTTGAGAGCAAAAGTGAATTACGCCTCTAAATTCTACAGGCTATACGTCATGACAACCTAAGCCGTGCTAAAGCTCTCAAATGTGGGAGGTGATCCGTAGGCGATTGCAAGAGCTGATACTATATCCAGAAGGCCAATGATGGTGCTCGGGCCTTAGCTATTTCGGTAGGACACATTTAAGGTTCAACAGAGAACCCACTTAGGCCCCATTTCTCCGATCCCCGCATAACTATGTGTAGTAAGCGACCCTCTAGCTAAGTTCTAGATGCGAGTGATGAGAGTGAAGACCTACACGAGACAGCCGAGTGATAAGGGGAAAGAGTTGATATTGTTATAGATAACAACGAGTGGGAATTTCACGTAAAAGACGCGCCTTCATCTTCCCACTCCGTCCCTTCCTCGATTTTGCGGCTATTTAGGGATTGTTAAAAGTTAACGGTTCCGCGCATCAGGCTTTAGTAAGTTGAAAATATTAGGTGTGTGACGGGGGAGGGGGATGACTGTGAGTCCGCAAGCGACAGCAGCCTGGAACTGACTACCGGGGTTTTCGCGCATCAACAAACGTCCCTGTAAGGGAGGGGCGTCTTATGCGCAATATAGGTATCAGACGCTCCTCTTCCCAGTATTGTGGTCGGCAGGATGCGAACCTCAATCCACAGAGTGGGCCCCTTACAACGGACTCCGCCCTCAACGCTCGTCTTCTGGTGAAAAACGAAGCTGCTGGACGAAAAGCATGAAAATCGTCACTTGTACGGTCGTAGAGTTCTTATCGGGGAATCAGGTGTGCGGATGAGGGCGTAATGTTGAAGATGGAGTTAATTGGGCATCTGCAAACTGGGATCGGAATGGGGTTCTATTTAGGGCGGTCGGCACGTTTTTTTCTGCCTTCTCCTTCACTATCGAATTACTCAGCACCTTGTCGTCTATATGCAAACTCCCTATCCACTATCTGTGATGGCGAATGATCGCGGGCTTTGCCTTAAGACGCATCAATGGAAATTCAAGGAAAAGAGACCTCAGCAACCTTGTATAGCACTAAGGTTGAAAAACCAACGAATTAAAAGGTCAAAAAAAACAACAGCTAAAAGTAGTTGGCAGTGCCACCTGAAGTGAACGCTATCAGCTTGATTTCCTCCCAGCGCTCCAGCAACAGCGTTGGAAAAAAATCTATTCAGGCTAGGCTAGCACCTGCATTCACCTACCACCCCCTTTTGAAACCTGCCTTTTAAATGCAGTAGATGCGATCCTGTACGATTTTGTCTAGGAGCTAGCGGTATCAAGTAAATTCGGTAGAAAGCGAAGTTACCATCAAGCTGGCCCTTCGACTCCACCACTACGCCTCCGCTCCTCCTCCAGAACTCGTTTACAGATTGGACATTTAGACCTTTACAGACAGCATATGGCAGTTAACTCGTCTACCACTCGAAAGCGAGAAGCTTCATTTCGATGGTTTTCAACCGTTTCTGCTTTCATTTTCGACTGTCAAGCAAAATAGCGCGCCCACTGCTCCGCAATACTGCAACTTACAAAGTCGTATGGATCCTTGATTACAAGATAAAATTGACCCAAAACGTCCACAAAGTATTTCACAATTCGTCTCCCGAAACATTCGGGAAGCCTGGCATAAGGTGTTTAAGTCTAGTTGTCAAAAAAAGTGGACGAATCCCCCCTCCCCGCCCCCATTCTTTGGAGGGACTTCTTCTAAACACCCAAGTTTGCTTTGTTATTGAAGGAGACAAAACGCATCAGTCCGAGAAGCAAAACGCATTACTTTGAGTTGGAGACCAAGTTGTTGCCCTCTTTGGTATTCTTCGTATGGAACGCGACGTTTGTCAATAAATTTGCGCTGTGCCATGGACTTATGGCCGATTGCTTTCGAAGATGGGAGACAGAGCGTTGAAAATCCCGTCTCATGTACCAGAATTTTTTCTTTGCATATTTTTGTTTAGAATAGATGGTTAGATTTTTCATATTACATAGAAATCGAAGGGAGCAAAGAAGCTAGGAATTGCTTTGCTAGCATAGGCGCAGCAGTCATTCAGAGTGAATCAAAAGATTCCATATTTTTATGACGTTCTATAACATTGCCATTTTTGTTCAGTCTATTCATTGTCCTGCGTCGCTCAAAGGTTACCTTTGTGAAGCCACGAAAGGAGTGATTTGGAAGAGTTCCCTAGTAATACTTCTAAGCATTTAAGCTCCTCTGGTAAGGAATATTACATAGAATTTTGTGCTGCAGGTGTTAGTCTTTATTGTTTTGGTGTTGCGTTCAAGCTGCACCGGTTTACACTACACCTACTCCCAGAAGACAGTAAAAGGCCCTGTCGTTGTGCGCAGGCTATCCGCGAAATGGGCAGGATGGGCGTTGTTTTGTGGGATTCTCATGTCAGGCAATATAACTTAATGACAGTATACTACCAAAAGCTCAGAAATGCAATACAATGTTACGCCCTTCCCCTCTCTGTGGCATTAGTGTAATGTAGTATTCGCTTGATCAGCCTGTATCGTTGAATAATGAGAACTTCGTTGCAATACGATCACACTGCCCTCAGTATCCGTCAGAGGGTGAGGGACCGAACAATCACCTAAGGCTGCCTTTATACTTTGCGGCAGCGTAGCGTAGCGCTCCCAGCGTACGCCAGCGGCAGTGCCGGGAAGAGGATGCATATCGTCTAGCGCCCCGCAATTCCCAGCGTTCAGCGCTACGCTAGCGTTACGCCAGCGTCTCCTCCAAGCGTTATCACCAGCGTTTTGCGTCTGGCTTGGCCTCTAGCGCTTTGCAGCGGCAGGGGAGTTAGAGGACTATGGGAGCAGGAGCTGAAGAGGGTACAAAACACATCGATTCCGCGTCTCTGACGGCCACATAGTCTCTACTATACACATCGATTCCGCGTCTCTGACGGCCACATAGTCTCTACTATACACATCGATTCCGCGTCTCTGCCGGCCACATAGTCTCTACAATACACGTCGATTCCGCGTCTCTCACGGCCACATAGTCTCTACTGTATGCACATCGATTCCGTGTCTCTGACGGCCACATAGTCTTTACTCCCCTGCCGCCCTGGCCAAACGCCAGCCAACGCCTGTCTCTGTGAAACTCTGGAAGAAACGCTTGGCGTACGCCTAGCGTACGCGCTGGCTGACGCTCAGGCGAAACGCTAGATCGATATGCCAAATCCTACTCCCCGGCACTGCGCTGGCGTACGCTGAAGCGCTACGCTGACGACTGCCTTCTAAAAAGTATAAACGGCAGCGCACCTAGGGACACAAGTAGAGTGGGTGACAGCACACGTCACCGGCCTCTCATCCCAGCTCCGTAGATAGGATCGCCCACCGGAAAAGCTTACGATATATGTCCATAGGTACTGCCCTATAAAATTTGCTCACACTTTCCTCAGCTGAGACGAGGGCCCACGGTGCAGCCCATCGTTCGGATAGAATATGTCAGACGGTGTCGTCCTTCCTTGGTCAGGTGGGGTACCGTATCTGCCCTTTGACTTTATGGCGATTCTTCCCGTTTCAAGCCGACCGGAAGCCGCGAACCCCCGGCCGTGCAGCGTCATATATGACCATCTTTTCACTTTAAATTCACCCTTTTTCAAACCAAATTCACCCTTTTTCAAACCAAATTCACCCTTTTTCAAACCAAATTCACCCTTTTTCAAACCAAATTCACCCCTTTTCAAACCGAAATTCACCCTCACTTTTCACATCAAATTAACCACTCATAAGGGCGGGCATCATCAAGCAGACCATGCCAGACATCACTGCGAGCCCCGCCCCGACGGCCACGCCCACTTTTCCAGCGCGGGTTGGTACATAAATTTTCAAATCGTTATTCATAAGACCTCTGCCTTTGGTAAGTGTCCACAAACCACTTTGACTTGAAACGACCGCGGCATTGACGCCTTGGGCCGACTCGCCACTTTTCTACAAGGGGTTTGCGCCAATCTTAGGCTGACAGCGCGCACTTGCCCTTTCGAGGACTTTCAATATTTTCTCAAAATTTCTTGCATTTTAGGGCTGCTGCGTGAAGCCCCGCTCCACTGTTAGAGGCTCCGCCCACTTTGAAGAAGCCCCACCCGCTTTTCAAAAATGGTGCATGCAAGTCGGGCATATAGGCGCATTGGCTTGCCATGCTAGGACCTGCGTCCGTCACTTTTCGGAACAAGAAAATCCGGGCAAATTTTGTTCGCGATGCTCCGGCAATAACCCCTGACCACTCGGCACGCTCCAGTCTCTCTACTGCCGCATTCACACCCTTTTTGAAAAGTGGGCGGCGGGCTTCTTCAAGGTGGGCGGAGCCCTTAACAGTGGGCGGCGGCCCCTTCACGCAGAAGCTGAAGATGTTGGCAAAAAATTTTGAGAAAGTATTGAAAGTCCGTCTCAAAAGGCAAGTGGGCGTGGTCAGCCTAGATTGCCAAACCCTTTAGAAAATGGGCGGAGTCGGCCAGGTGTCAATGCCCGGTCGTTTCCAGTCAAAGTGTTTGTGGGAAACAGCAAAGGCAGAAGTTATGAAATAAGATTTGAAAATCTATGTCCACGCTGAAAAGTGGGCGTGGCCGTCGGGGCAGCCGCGCCTCGCAGTTGAATGTCCTGGCATGCGTCTGCCCTTGATTGCCCGCCCCTTATGAGGTGTGTTTTAATTTGTATGCTGGAAAAGTGAGGTGAATCGCGTTTTGAAAAGGGTGTCCCGTGAATTATGGTTGTGAAAAAGCGGATGATTTAAAGTGTTAAATCATCGGATATAATAATATATCCCCTTGTTGCTGCCGCCTCGGGGTTGTTTCGGGACCAGGGGCAATCGTTGTTGAGAAATCCCCAATAGGAGGGCTCGTATTTGGTCGCCAGGAGGGGGAGAGGGTCGCACTTGGGCTTAGAAAAATTTATTTTGATAGTTGGTTTTTCTATAGCTTCATTTTTCTTCCCTCTCCCCCCCCCCCCCTCCCCTCGACGGTCCTCGAGATTTGACGAGGAACGACAGAGGGCTGCGGGGGCAGGGAGGCGCGTCGTACCAACTCCAAAAAAAGGGCGGGGTCGTCGACCAAAATCCCCAACCAATGATGTGCCCTGTTTGGAACTGCGATTCTCATGGTTCGTTGACGACGACCTGCAACTGCTCGACGCCGCTAATTGGAGAAACTTGGGAAGCTTTAATTCGTGGAAAGATGGTGGAGAATTGAGAGAATGCTGAAAGATGGTAGTTGAATGAAACGGTGGTCGTGCTGCAAGCAATTCTGTGGGATTTTGACCGAATTCATCCATACTTCGGAGAAAGGTCGGTACGACCTGTTTCCTTTTTCTGATTTGTTCCATGAGTAGAAAGGATAAACCTCAACCGTTTATATCTACTTTGGGACAGATCTTCGTTGAAGATCGAAAGCTGAGCTATTCGTGTATAAGCAGAGGAGAACATTCAGATAAATAAGAACACCAACAATGGCACGCAGTAATCTGAAGAGGGTCTTTAATAGACGATTAAGAAAAACAGTAATATGTAGTTATGGAAAGAAGTGGGCAAGGGGAAAGTAATCTAGTAAAACGCAGACAGTCTATTGCAGAGGTACGCCCATCCACACCTGAGCGATTATTTCTACCTCCCCTACCAAAGTACCCCTAGCTTGATCAGCTGCAACTTCCCAGAACATAAACCATCGGGGAAAAGGAAAGCGCATTCGTGAAGAGCCAGACAAATGCGTTTCAATGAGTACAAAAACAGTTATGAACGATTTATAATGTAGGACGTATGCCTTTGTTGGGGAATAGAGGAAGGTGTGAGGGGAGAGCGTTTGGAAATCACATGGAGTTCCTGTGGTTTAGGCGACGATAACTTTTTTCGCATGTGGCCATTCGCAAAAATGAGATTAGGGTGGCAGACGCTTCCAAAAGTTTCAGGAGTTCCAGATATTTATGTTCAGTATTCCTTTTCGAAAAATTTCGGGCCGCTCTCGAAAAGCTTTTACCCTGCAATTAAACTCATTTGAAGACATTCGCCTAGAACAGATCCCCTCGTCCAACAAAGGTAGGAATTGGCTCATTTACAGCGGACTGCGGTCTTTGGAATGGGCCCATGCGAGTTAGACTTCCATGCAGAAAAGGTTAGCAAAGGGGTACAAGATCTGGAACGGTACAAATCTCAGGGTGTCTTTCCGCCAGATAGCTGAATTGGACAATGATGCTTATTGAAGTTCAGAGAGCCGCGTTTTTCATACCCTGCTTAGTACGCGTCTGCCTTTGATTAGCACTAACTTTGTCGCATTTAATCTTTTAGCGAGCGTTATGCTCATTAGATAGATCCTGTTAGTACTTAATGCAACTGTATTGTTTAAGATATGCTCTTCCAAACCATTCCATGTTTCTCGTGGCAGGCGCAAACACACCAACAGTTGCTAGGGATATTCACTCTCCGCTTTCGATCCCTTCCTATATCGAGTGGACAAATGTGACTCCCTCGTTGAGGAGGGGTCGTGCTGGCACCGTCATTTCACTTATATTCTGATGTTGCACAACCCTACTGAGACGCGGCAGCACGTACCGAGCACTAGGGGAAAATATCCAGACACTTCCGAGCTTTGAGACCTCACGGGATATCAGATTTGCATGGGACGAAGAAAACATCTACTTGAACATCTGGTTGTCGCGAATCATTACATAAGCCAGATTCGCACTTAAACGTCCTCGTGACTCTGATTGAGGAATTCACTGTAACGGCAGTGCAGAGCTCGCGATTGATGGTCCTTAGCGCTCATCCTATATTTTTTCTAGAGACAGTGCTTTGATGCTGTTCTTTTTTCGGGGCTGAAGTAGTAACTGTAGTATTTCTAGTATTGTATAGTATGCGCACACTGAAGAGGAATTGCCTAGAACCTGGCTATTTATAATTTGAACGAGTGAACATTTGAAATATGAACGGCAACATGGCGCAATGGCCTGAACTACTTTTATGACTTGCTGTTGATCAGGGAAGATTCGACCATGAACTAACTACCGTGAAAGGAATGTGATTTGAAAGAGAATGCTAGAAATTCCCCACGCATGTTTGACAGAGCGCTCTCCACAAGTACACAATATAACCCCAAAGCGCCTTCAATACTTCATGAATGTATGGATATCCTTGGCTGAGCCTTCTTTTGTGACGTAAGGACCGGAGATATCCGTATTCGCTTATTTTCGCCATGACGTTTACAGAATTGTTCGAGGTTTTTCTTCCCAGGAAAGAAGAGATACGATTTCAGAAGTAATACCGGCGAGAACAGATTTTGTGCACTATAATGGAATGAATATCAAAATGATCTCCTTCAGGCTCGATAACCTTGGATATACCCGTGACTTGTCTCTATTGTGTACAAACGGACCATTGTGTTTCTGGAAGTTCGTTCTTCTTTTGAATGCATTTGCTTCCTTTCTTTCTAAATGTCCCAGTTGAAGCACTTGCCTTAGTCGACAATTAAGCGCGCCTGGATAGTCGAACTACTGCCCTCTTATACGCTTGAATCCAGTATGATGAATATGCGTTGTAACGATTTTCAGTGGAACCCTGCATTCAGCAGGGGCATTTTTTGAAAAGGTAGTCTTGTACGCTAGCATGGTGAATGTACTACTTTCACAAGTCAAAAATACATGAGGAAAGCGTGATTCGCTTGCGACGAGGCTACGGTCCCGCACACTGGCCACGTAGCGCTCAACTTTTTTCTGGAGGCTTCCTTCGATGCTTATTGCGAAGTCTCTCCATTTGGTGGTGTGAGTGAGGTGATGAGGAGAAAGACTGATACCCTCATTGAATACGGAAACACAGCACGAAACCTTCGTTCCGGCTTCGCCTTTCGTTCGCCTTGGCAGGTAAAGCGCGGTGTCAATATAGGTCTCTATACGCACGGATTCGGCTTGTTTCCGTCGGCGAGTACTGGTGGTGTATATACCATCTTCTATCGTGTTTTAGTACAGAACCGAGTGGGCTTCACTATTTTTGAGTGAAGTGAAAAATGCACTTCGGAACAGGAAAAGAGAATCTGCGTATAGAGTTGTAAGCAGAGACAGATTGTTGTGAGAAGGTAAATAGGAGGATGCACGAATGAGGTCAGAGGCGTGGTGAAGGAGGGAAGAGAAACTCTGCCAAAACGTGAATGTTGGAATAGCCCACTCTGTCCGAGTCCTTGTGACAACTTAATCAAAGTGTAAGAGGGAAATTGCATTGGGAGGGGGAGGGCGTGCATTTGGGGGGCCCAAATCGCGCCCTGCCTGCCTCCCAGGGCGTGATGACCTGAGAAGAATCTTCTAGGACCCTCATTGAGGGAGGTCTTGTGATGGTTGAATTGAAGAACTGTTTCGTAGCGCCCTCCCTCCACCTGCTCGACGGCAACATATGAAAAGCTGGGAAATTTTTACGGAAAGTGATTGAAAGTTGTAGGTAAGATAGGGATTTGGGGAGGGTCGTAACAGAGGGAGGAATCTGGGGGATCGTTTTCGTCGAAAATTTTCACCGACGTTAGGACGTTCCTTGAGTCTCTGCTCTACTTGTAGTTATCATAAAATCGTATTCCGCTAGGCAAACCCACACTACCACTGCTGGACTAATTGGTGTTAACTCATCTAACAGGGAAGAACTTGCCTGTACTTTTATAAATACGTGTGGTCTTCAGCAAGAGACAGCAAAATTTTTCGGTGAGAACTGGAAAATGTGGGAAGTTTTGGAAAAGCTGGTAAGAAGGTGGGAACTTGTAGGAAAGTGTAGGTAGGTATTGCGGAAGGAGGGGTGGTGTCAGTACGATCCCTACTTCACACATCATGATGCTGTACCCCATATTCATCACCCCCCCCTTCCCCAACACCTAATGCTCGACTAAGGCTTACCAGGACTCGCCTGGTGAGCGTTATCGTTCGGTTCGAGCTGCCTGACTTTTGCCCATAGCTCAGAATTCTTGCGATAAAACTAGCATTTATAGTTGGTATCATCGAAATGAAGTGGACCGGTCTCAAGTGGGATGAACTGACTCCATCTACGGTATTTTAACCATTGGTTGATTTCTTCGTAAACCGATCACTGATCGATCATTGGTAGAGGATTCAGCCATGAGCGGGCTCATCCCACCATGCTCACATCGCCTCCTACCGATCGCTTTGTTACAAACTACATATAAAAAGAGAACTCACCAAAATGGACAGAAAAGGAAACAAAAGTAAATGCAAACGCGTTCCACCAAGAAACGCAGAACCTCAAATTGCAAGCTACATCAAACTATGAGTGCTGCCTTATTGGCTAACGAATTGTGCATCGCTCGGTAGGAGTTTTTGCTTGGTAAAATCTTGTGTGGACTAATTTTTCACCTACACATCTGGAGTTCTCCTTGATAGTAACTTATACCATCCGTCCGGCACAACGAGTTGTTACGTCCGGCTGAATAGTGTTTCATTCTGCGAGACGAGTAGGGGTACCAATGAACGGACCCCGGAGTGGTAGGCGAGTTAATTAGCAGCAGGATTCGATACATGGCACTGTCAGAATTTCTAACACAGAACAGTGCAAGTGGCAGGAAATCAATCTGGGAAATGCTGGAACCTGGCAACCTCGTTTGTTCAGTGTTTTACAGGAGCATAACAAGAATCCGGAAAATTTCAGTACTTCAGCGCTTGACTCATATTCGGCTTCATGCGCCCCCACCTCCTTGAATTACCTTTACGAGTCTTTTCTTTCTACTTATCTTAGGGTGAGGTTCAAGAACAAAAAAGCTTAAGGAGTTGATCACTCCCATCAGAGTTCGAAGCGAATTCTATTAGGTTGGCGGGAAAATTCTATTATATTTTTCAAATTGGGCTTTCTTTTTACAGAGAGGCGTACAAGATCAAAATTATACAGCAATGTCATTGCGGAATCCCTGCCAGTTTTCGAGCACTTCGTGGATGCCATCGCTTCACAATGGAGGCTGGCACGACGCAATGTTGGACATCATCTCAATGTTGACTTGGGCTCGAGTCGTGGAGGTTTTCTCGGCCATATAACGGTTATGTCCGAGAGGTAACTAGCAGTTAGAATGAGCAATGTCTGGGGTACACCGGTGCAGGGGGAGAGCCATCCAGCTCTTTTGCATGAAGTTCGGCTCGAACTTTTTTGGACGGAGGGGGCTGCACCATCACGTTGAAGACGGACTGTGCGGACGAATTTTTCCCTCTGATCGACGATTCGCCTCAGCTCTCGTAGCTGCTTTGCATACGGATTGACCAAGGATGCAGCTTCTTCGTCCAGCAGTTTACCAACCCACAGCTCGCTCAGGCTAAGACCACAGGTATACCCAAACCTCACTTCGTCATTCCGAACCGTAAAGGCTCGCTCTGAAGATCTAAGCGTCCGTGGGAAGAATTGTTCAGTAATATGTAACCTGTCCTCCCGTGCAGCTCCATTATTATCGGCCGTCGACAGCTGTCTCGCTGGCGCCGGGCGGTAGAAGAAAGAGTTTGAGGAAGCGCTTGGAGGGGTCGGTGCCAAAGGTAGCGGATAACATTCTTGTTCATATTGCACAATAAGGAGAAGCAGGAGTCAAGCCAGTGATACCAATAGAAAGACCATTCTTTGATGTATAAGTGCTCACATTACCGGTTAACGCTCTTCAGGTAATTAGCAAATATTTTGGGTTCAAAAATATATGACAGAACTTTCCCGCCAACCTAATACTTTCAGATTGAGATCCATTCGTGCAATGAATGCTCCGAGACACATTTGAGCAGGCGGGCTAGGATAAGGATGGGGATCAATCCATTCCTTTCGGTAGCGCGCATTCTCATGATACGCTGATTCTCCCATTCTTCACGGTCGCAAAGTATGAACGCAGCCTTAGCTAGCCTTCATGCTGGTCTCATTCTGCTTTGTTCCACTGTTTGTTCACATAATTACATTTTACTTGCCTTTTCACAGCAGTGTGTTGTGGTTCGGAGACTTCATGATTGTAGTGTTCAACAACAACATGAGACTTCAGAACATTCGTCTCAGGTAGCTCGAAATACCTGTGTCGTAAAGTGCTGACGAGTGCAGTTCAAAGTACAGAATCTAAACCGCACAGGTTTTCTGCACTCGTCTGCGCTAGGGAGTGAGTAGCCTGGGAATTTATTATCTGATTTTTTTGAGTCAAATTTATGGCGTCTAGAACGTGTGGGTTTGACAATCACGGACGCATGAGATGTTGCTATTAGTGCGCCTGCAAATTTCTCGACTGAATCACGCGATATAAGCGGATGGAATAATTTTGGACGCCAAAACCGCGAAGGGGGAGGGGGGGGAGGGGGAGGGAGGCGACTCAAAGACAATCCACGCGACTGCATATTGTGCTTAGCGTCTTATTACAACCTCAAAGCTATAGTCACAAAGTGACCCTCGAGGGGAGGAAAATTAAACCGAAAAAACCATGAGACACCCTAAAAATCATCCCTGGCGCCCTCACCACGAGTTTTCCGACCTGCTCATTTTGTGTCAACAAAGCGAAATCCTGCCGCTTCTGGCTCACAAATTGTTTCCTCGCATCATCCAGTGCTCGCACTATCTAACAGTGGAAAAAAACGAAAAATGCGGTGGGGAAAACTCAACTCGTGACAGAAAATAGCTCTCAGATTTGGTGGGCGGGGCAACTAAGGAAGCGTCAGACCTGCCACTCATGAAGACAGCAACAATATCGTACTCACTGTAAAGCCGCAAAAAAGGGACAATCTTAAACTGCGGGCCAGTTTACTTGAACAAGGAAGGACGCGCCTACGATTGGTTGAGCACGAGGGCTGTCTTTGAGGCTGTGTTCGTACTTTGCGGCAGCGTCTACCAGCGACCAT
>MU931355.1:0-14082 GCA_036418165.1 Cooperia oncophora
AGTAATGAGTTGTTTGAGCTCATATAATACGTGATCCAGTAGTGAAGGAAAAAAGCAGAAAAAAAAATCATGGAAAATGCCCTATATAGAACCCTATGCTGGCCAGGTGGGCGGGGCGGCCGACTCACTAGCGAACGGCGCTATCCTCTCGCCTTTTTGAGATGCAAAACTAGTACATACTGCATCCTCATAGGGAGGGCTATGATATCCAGAGAGGGCGCGGGAACATCAAATGAACGTGGGAGCTGCCTTTAAGATTATCTATTCACTCATTTGTCGGAAACATAATCGGAGCTGCGAAACGCAGTTCAGAGATAATCGGGAAACAATTCCAGTTATTGCTCATTTTTACCTTATTTTTAATAGTTACAGATCGGAATAGGAACCCCCGCCAGCACAGTTGATCCAAACACAGGTGGGTTCGACCTTATGAGCTGTGAAACATTTTCTAAGAATTCATCGTTGTTTCGCGAGTCAAAATATGAAATTTGCCTATCAGCATGTTCACAACATCTCTGTTATTTCGATGATCCTTGAAAATCTCCAGAAATTGGGTAAATCTTTTCCATCACATATGTAACTAACAGAGCAAACAGATGGGTAAGTGGTAGACAGCGATACATTTCGGCTGCCCACCATGTTCGATCGATCGCTGTTCATGTCGGAAGAACTTTCACAGACTATGATTTAGCCGACTACTTGGTGTAATCTCGTAATCTCTAAGCTTTTTCCCGTATAGGAATAGCCGTCCACTTTACAAATCATTTAATTTTGATTGAATCGCCAAAATAATGTATCTTCAAGATTGCCAAGATCTGCTGCATCCTCGAACTGGCAGATCTGACTGTCCACACTTAAAAGCGTACTGCAACGTTCCTGCATATTACAACCTTATGACGCAGCAATGTCCGAAAACGTGTGGAAGATGTAAAGAGGCCGCCACAGCATCCCCAGGTGAGCCAAATTTGCCAGTCGTTCATCCAGCCCAACTTAGGTAAAAATGCTCATTTAGTTGGTATTTGATACATGGTTCGAATCATTTTTTACTATGGGAAATTACGATCATACTTAATATACAAGATATAAGAAGATACTTAAGATTAGGATGCCAATACTCACATGGTTATAAACCTTCTTTTAGACCTATTAATGGGAACTTGACGAGGGGCCCAGGTAAACCATCCCTAGCGAGATTTTACAGTGTCAGCTTGTTCCAGAAACTGAGATGGGTACCGCATTAGGCCTTAAACTCTTGAGCACCTCTTATGGAGACCTGCTAGAAAATGACACCGACACCGCTACTCTGAAAACACTCCTAGTTCAGCGGAGTTCTTCAGCCCTATCAAGTATAAAAGTCCATTCTCTACTCAGCCCCAGAGAAGTGAATTTCCTTCGCCGTGACATACACTCGTCATCCGGGCAGTTGATTGTGGCGGTCGTCAAGGGGCGGAGACGCGGCTGCAGCAGCGACCGCGTATACTCGAAATCCCTGAGATCGGGTAGGCGTGGCTGCGTACTTGATTTTAAAATGGCGGCGGCCCAGGTTTTCGTGAGATATTGTCATTTTGGAGCAGTCGTAATCATGTCTACATCTAACACAGAACAAGATAGCAGTTGTTTCAAATTGAAGTATCCCACGAGAAACCCGTCCTATGCCATGCTCAAAAGCCACGCCTACTCCTTATCAGGGATAAGAAGTGTATGTACGTAGGAACTGTGTGCGAAGATCAGCCGTTTCCGGCCTGGTTTAGTCATTTTTTCCTACTTTTCACTGTTTTTTTTCGTGTTTGTTTTTGGCTGTTCTTTTTCAAGGTTAACTGTTCCTTGTCTTCACAAGATAAATTATGATTGAGTTTTTTCTAACTTTTGCGAACAATTAGACGATTAAACAAACAATTAAACAAACACCTAAGAAAATCGCGAAAAACACTCCATTACAAAGACAATAAAGCAACTGACCTTGAAAAAACAGCCAAAAACAGTGAAAACTAAGGAGAAAATTGCTAAATTAGGCTGGAAACAGCTGATCGCAGCGATCGTGACGCGCTGCAGCCGCGCCGCATCCCTTGCCGGATAATCATGACGACTTTACATGGTAAATTATAGCTGCTTGACATTACTAGGATCACCATATAACCTGTTCTTCCCATAATTGTGCGCCCAAGAAGAAAAAGCCTTAGCGGCTAGCCTCTGTTATGCTCTTCAATTTCAGGATGCCAAGATCTGGTGAATCCCAAAACTGGCAGATCAGACTGTTACAAACTGATCTATTACTGCAATTACCCCGGATACGTGGAGCTGATGAAACAGCAGTGTCCGAAGACATGCAGATACTGTAATTAGTGTGTGTGTGTGCAATGTGAACGGTAAATGTCCTTAGGTCTGGAAGAAAATAAATTCATTTTTTTTCAATGAAAGTGACACATTTATTGTTTGATTGAGTTCTTGACTTGATTTGTTACAAACACTGGCAATAAATAGGTAAAGGACGAAAGGATAAAGCGTTCGAGATGAGGGGATGCGGCATGCATTGCACTTCCACTCAGAATCGTAGTGGCTCAATGAGTGCGATAGGGGAGTGGTAGGCAATATCTAGCCTACATAATGACTCGCACGGTCAGCCGATGTACAAATCAATGCTCTTATCCTCCCAGGCGAATGCAATTCCATCCCGCTGTATTCGGACAACTGATACCGGCGTATACCCTCGTCATCCGGGCAGTTGATTAGGGCGGTCGTCAACGGGCCGCAGCGCGTGCCAGGAACTATTTGCTTTTTCCAGGCTAATTTAGTCATTTTTTCCAACTTTTCACTGTTTTGGCTACTTTTTCCCAGATTAGCAGCTCCTTATCTTCACAAGGTGGAAAAAATGACTAAATTAGCCTGGAAAAAGCAAATAGTTCCTGGCACGCGCTGCGGCCCGTTGACGACCGCCCTAATCAACTGCCCGGATGACGAGAATATAGAGGGGCCTCACACCACACACACACACACACACACACACACACACACACACACACACACACACACACACACACACACACACACACACACACACACACACACACACACACACACACACACACACACACACACACACACACACACACACACACACACACACACACACACACACACACACACACACACACACACACACACACACACACACACACACACACACACAACACACACACACACACACACACAACACGCGTTAGTTGTAAATACCTCAATGTTAGGAGTAGTTCTTATTTGGTTGTTGGGAAGAAGGTGACGTATTTGGTTCAACGAAAAAAAAAGTTTCGGTAGCTGTTTTCCCCCTACACATCTACTCGTCTACAAGTTGGCAGCCACAATGTAATTTTATGGTGTTCGATCGGTGGAGGATTCCAGTGGGCATATACAGGGGTGGCGGCCAATAAAAAAAGTCGCTTTTCTTCCTTGACTTCCTGACTGACACACTGACTTTTGATAAGTTACACTTTATTAACTTCTGATCGGACAATTCCCACCACCATCTCAAAGAGCATATCAAATATATACTATCATGACACCCCGCCAGAGCCTCTGGACGACGCGCCATCGAGATTCTGGGACGCGACAGCCAATGTGGTGCCTGAGATCAGCGAGTCGATTTCTCCGCCACCGTAGACCACCCTATTGAACTCCGCCCGAACCGGGTAATTGAGGGGATTCAGGTCAGGTGACCTACTTGGATATTCCATCTTCTTTAGGTACTCAGCCCCCTTCCAAGTAGGCGAGTGTTATTATTCACGGCAACTTTTTTTGTGCAACTTTTTCGTTTTTTAAGAGGCATTGCTACATTGCTCCAACAAGACAACACTTGGCTTTGCAGATATACGAAGTAGTTATGGAGAAGACCGAATGTATGTTGGAAGATTTGTTCTACTATCATAATCGGAACGTGAGAATACGTAGGGCCGAAGAAAGTACTAAGATTACTCGAAACATGTCTGACCCATGAATTACATTCGACACATCATTGGTATTGTTAGAGCTTTTGCTTTTGGTACAATTCCTCTATACTAGGGGCGGAAATAGGCCTTTTGATGATAGTCGCGTATTTGTGTGCTGACTTTCCTATGTTGTACACTCGAAATCCCTGAGATGAGGTAGGCGTGGCTGCGTACTTCAACTAAACGTCGTGGTGGCTGTGCTCTTGGAAAGACATTTTCATTTTGACCCAAATGTGGTCACGTCTTTTTCCAACAAAGAACAAGATGGCGGTTGTCTGAAATTTAAATATCCCACGAGTAACCAGTTCCGTGCCATGTTCGAATGCCACGCCTACCCCGTCTCAGGGATAAAGAGTATACATACAGTCCATGTCTGAAAATAGTTTTTCAATACTGGTTTTTTTTCGCATTTTTTTCCGCGCTTCTTCCTTTCAACAACTACCATCATCACCACATAGAATTAGATAGCATAGAAATGGCTTTAATAAATAGTTGGCCAGTAAATAAGGCACAGTTGGAATCACAGGAAACAACAAAGAAACAGTCTACAAAATCCTAGAAGTTTCGAAATGAAGGACATAAGATATAGAAAACAGAAAAAAGGACCAGCAACTAAAATTAAACTGCAAAGTATTACACTGTCTGCGATTCATAAGAAGAACATCAGGGAATCTACATTAGTTCAGTTACTAAGTATATACACTGTACCTACCAATAATACACTCATTCGCTACAGAAGAAAGTCACTCCTTGCTCACTCTTGTTTTGTGTGATTTTACAACTTCGTTGCTTATAAGAAGGGCACGGTAGATATTTTGAGCTCGACAACGCTTGCTAAAAACGACTGAAGCAGCTGTTTATCTATATTGTTGGAATCGAGCTCATTTCCTTGTCTGCTCGCTGTCGAATTGTTCTTGAAATTTAGCATATACGATCGCACTGAACAACTCCGGACATTGACCCTAAATAGAGAGATGTGAAAACTCAAAAACTTCCGGAGACATGAGGAAATTTGAATAGAAAAGCACCTTACATAGAAATCATACAGGCTTCTATTTTCCAGACTGCGTGCAAAAAAACAAGAGGAAAGGGTGGAAAATGTGGTCACTATAAGAAATAATTCCACCGGCAGCACGTGCCACATTTCTCATTGTGGGTTTCCGGCAGTTTTCCAGAACTTTGGAGGAGTGATTTACTCCAATCCATCAAAATGCCCGGTATTAGAAGAAGTTCTAGCAGCAGCCGAGGGGCACATTCATTCATATTCCATCTTGGGCGGGTTACTAGCCTCGCTCAGTCCATCTTGGCCTACATTGGTGACATTTGAGCGCTGCCCTTCGAAGAAAATTAATTTCTTCACACCAAACATAGCTCATGGTCTGCAGAAATCTCATTTATTTCATTAATTTGTGGAGAAAAGGACAACTATGACTGTAACCTAAGCTCCGAAACGACTTTCGCACTGCACTACACCGACTACCCGGGCTGGAAGTAACAGAAATAGAACACATTACAGCTGATTCGAGTGTGTGTAAAAATCGCGAGTCACTTAAAAAACTAACGACGTAGGAGACCATTGAATCGCGGTGGAACCCGTTTTATCGATGACACTTGAATTCTTGGCCAGCTGCTGATGTGCAGCGTGCACCCATGTTCCCCTTGCAAACACTGCTAGGCGCTTTATTCTTCTATTTTACGCACGAGATTCCATTCTGGGAACTCTGTTAGTACTCCTGCCGACTGGGAGCGTAAATCGTTCTAGGATCACTCTCGATGCTACCAGTGGTACTGAATGACCCCTCCCCCCTCGCTGTTCCCTTCTCTGCGAAGGATAGCTAAGGGCTGATGTGTAGAGGAACTTGACGGAAGGATCGAAGGTGGGAAAGGAGCTTCCCGGACACCTTATAGAGTGCAATACGGGCAATCTCGATGATATCAAGGTCTCACAAATTCTCTGTACACGCATTTGTAAAACTGAAAAAGGCATTTGACCAAAACTTTAAAACTGGTTAGTGGCTTGGTGATCGAATAATGGCACTGTCCGTTGTACCTTCCTGCTTCCTGCTATTATATCAAACAATATCCTCACAACCCCATATACAGAGCACAACAAAGTATTTCAGCGGCACTTTGTCTTTCTAGAAGGTGCATGTGAAACATATGTGGATCTATTTTACATTCTGGCCCCCAAAAATAGACTTAGCGAAACAGCAGGTTTTCACCCGTCCTATTCTCTTCACCCAACCTCTGATTAATTACGAAAATATCTAAATATAAAATAAATTCCTGTAAACACTCGAGGCAGATAGGTCCAATACGAAAAATCAGGTTTGAAAAGCCTCACCTGGAATCCCACTTTGTCACGGAGTGAGCCAGAGATGCATATCTGGTTGAACAGCTGGAAAAATCACTAAAAATGACAAGGAAAGGAACGTTGCAGTTTTCCTTATTTTTAATTTCCTCGTAGTTTCTAGTCTGTCGATAATGTTGAGCTATTGATAGTGCCCTATCATCACCTTCCAAGCTGGTCATCATGGCTTTTTCTGTTAATTGCGAAGCCCGTAGGTTGGAACGTGCTGAAGGAACAGACTACTGTGTAAATCCACCGGCTCCATTAAGTGATGAGTTCTGAGCCGATAAGCATTCAAGGTTCTTTGCTAATCTTCACAGAGTTAGCGTTCCTGTGGGGAGAGGAGGGAAAGCGGTAAGTAGAGGGTTCGCTATCGCAACATTGGAGCTGTGTAGGCGACTGACAGCTGTTACGAAATGGGAACCACTGAGCCCACTCATTCAAATGACACACCCTTTTCTTTTCACCGGGACTGGCACTGTGTTATTCGTACCTGAGGACTGTGAGGTAAGCGTTTCCAAGGGTGTGACAACGAGGCCGTTTGCTAAAGCACCATCTTCTCCACTTTAGATTGACGAAAAACAAAGTTACCTTTGTAACAAAAGATGAGCATTTCGGGCAAGAACCATTAAAGCAGTAGAAGGCGCACTTTCGACGGAGACAGTGGCTGATTGACGACATGTTGTTGCTTTGCGCAAGGCACTCGGTGGCACAGCTGATGAGTTCAGGACATTTCCCTTAATGAATGATTGTGTTAGTCTTTGTTTCCAGAGAAAAGGTCGGAAAGAATGTCCTGCAGAAGAAAAGGTCCTACAACGTGAAGGTCAGGTCAACGTATGAATCACCGGAAAACTAAAAGAAGGAAACTAAAAAACCGCTATGTGCTCAAGAGGAGCCACTTTCAGGCAACCCCTATCTGTTCCGACACGACAAAGCCACTTTCAGTTGTTCATGTGATATGAAGCAGGAGAGGTTGCTCATCCCTCTTGCTGGACCATGTTGGAACAAAGCTATGAAATGTTATGCTCTTTCGGTGAGAGGGAAAGGGCAATGGCAGGCACAACGTGGTTCCACATAGCCTGAAAGTGGGTTCTTCCGAGTTTGTGATCGCAAAGTGGAATAAATGGCAATCACTTGTAAAAAGGGCGATACGACACTGCCATAGAAAGTGTAATGCTGCTGATGCAGTATGAGTCTTCGGTAGAGCCGCTCCTGGATTTCGAGAGAAACCGCCGTGAGGTATGTTTCAAGATGATCAGTAACTAGTGCATCTATATTCTCTTTTCTAGTTTTGATTTTATTTCACTTATGTTTTGTGTTTGGGTGATGCTTTGCACCGTATGCGAGGGTTTGCCGAGCATTATCCAATGACATGGCCCTTAAAAGTCGGGTCGTGCTAAAAGTGGGAAAAGATCTACGCGATAGCCACATGATCCGCTTAGCGGTAGAACATTCAGCTTTTTACCTATAACTCGCAAACATTGATTCAACTCAACTCTCACCATAATATCTTCTCTAAAGTGAATCAAACTATAACATACCTTTTCTTGCTTTTCCAGAGAGCACGTCGAGCACTTGTAGTTTGGAATTATGGCAAAGGTTACAAGCTGTGCACTCTCGTGGGCAACCGACAGTGAAGATGCACGTGTAGTCTATTGCCTGGAATGTAATACGTCAACACTTCTGCTACCTCTCGGGGCAAGAAGGTGTGATATTATTCAGAATCGTGGGTGCTTTGCTCGTTTGACCACTACAGCAGAATGCGAGCATCAAATTTCTGTTACTCAGAGCCTTTCCTTTGAAACACGTTTAATGTCATTTGCTCAGAATGAAAGGGGTAGGATATGTGTGGGCTTGGGTGGAACCACGTCTACAATACAAGTGCTCTGTGCTCCAACCGGGCACAGCATTCGATGGGGATTTTGGTCGAGCTTTTACGACCCCCCCTTTTTTTCAGGGGCTGGTACGACCCCCCCCCCATGCTCGTACGATGGCTGACATGGCTGACTGTGGTTGTGGTTTATACTCGGCGAAAAAGTTGTCGAGCTACATAGTACCTATAACACAGAAAATTCATAAAACTCATGAAGTGAACCACGTAACTCCTAGCCAGAAATACGACCCCCCTCCCAACGACCAAATACGACCCCCCCCCCTCCAAAACGTCCGCAAAGCGAGAAAAATCAACTATAAAAATAAATTTTTCCCAGCCCAAATACGACCCCCCTTTTGGCGGCCAAATACGACCCCCCCATAGGGAATCCCCATCGAACGCTGTGCCCTGGGCTTCTATAATGGAAGCAGTGCGTTTGAATTAGGTATTCAACTCAACAAGTTCAGCCAAAAATAGCCAAAACCAGCCTAATATGAAATATTCACACCCTGGAGAAGTATTTTGCTTCTACCAACCCTGGGAAATCTTAGCCGTTAGGACATCAGTTCTTTGAGGTAGTTTTGTCAATCTCGGAGTGTTTTAAAAGCTACTGTTAACCTTTAAAGGCAGTTGGCACGAAATCGCTATACAGGTGTAGGATTTGTACAACTGGCTTAACAGAATTCCGTGACCTCGGACAGGCGCTGCGTGAAGCCTTTTCCAAGGAGGGTACCTCTATAACGCCCTATTGAGCAACAACTTTACGTCCCAAACGCCTTCCTTGCCCGCCCGCCCACAAACGGACGACCGTTTCTGACGCTCGTATTCATTCATTTGCTGAGCAAATTATGAAGCAAAGGGATTGGTATGAAGCGGCGGTGATGCTGCATGCATATATGGGTACACATATGCAGCCGCACTTTCGGTAGCGGTCATTGGCCCTTTTGAATTCTTCCAATAATCAATTCTTCCATTGAATTCTTCCAATAACCTTTTCAATTCTTCCAATAATCAATTGGAGATGTACGGCTAATTCGACGACTTTGTCGAGGGTCAGCACAGAAACAAACATCGCCAGGAACGATAGTATGTCAATAGCAAGAATGAGTCATTAATAGGACAGCTTCAGGAAATCGACTGTGGGATTCTGCGACATCTGGTATCCATTGATTTTCAGCATACTAATGTTTTGCGCTTCAGCTTCGGAATAAAAGATTTCATTCTTCCTCGCCTGAGATTCCTTAACTCCGGGTGGCCACTGAACAAGAGCACTGCAGGTGAGCAACATCTCTACAAGATCAGAGAGCCATCTGGTCGTGAATCTTTTACAATGCGGACCAACGATCTGTCCAGCAAAACTGTTTCGTTGAACGGGGACTTCGAAAACTTTTCTTTTGCCGGCTCCATAAATCCAGCAATACTGCGGTTTTTGCAGATGACCAAGCCAGCAACCCCACGGTCAAGCGTTGTTAGCGGTTTTTATTCTACGATTCCAGTACTTTTTTGCGCACACTACTGACAGTGTGCGTCAGGGGTCTCCAACTACTTTGCTCCATGAATATCAATCATTCCTAGGCGTTTCATGATCTTCCGCTGCTGTGCAGTGCGACGGAGTTTTTGCACACCGCATTTACACTCTGACCTCTCTTATCAGCCTTTTTTTTGGTGTTTTCACTTTCTGCTTCCCTTCCATGTCTTGCAAATAGTCCCAGTCTACATCATCAATAGCATTGTTACTTCTTTGTTGGTGGGCTCTCTCTATAACCAAGGAGAGGTGAACAATGAAATCCAGGAGGAACGAGAAAATGCACAAATGTGTTTCAGAGAAATCAGGAAGTAAGTTGCAGTATGAGCTATATTTGAGCAACTGTATTCACAATCGCAACGTCGGTATTGCCTGACCTATTGGTTTTCTGATTCAATAGTAGTAAATTTCTCGAGAAACATTGCACCCAATGAAGCGAAAAAGCATTCTGTACATTGGCAGCCAAACTGGCAGCAACAATTTTATAGAATAGAAGGATCTCAGTGTAAGGCACTTCTCAGGTTGCTGGATTAGACAATTTTTTCGTTATGGTTTGTGGGAGGATGGGTCTGACACGGCTCCTGCCTTTTTCCACCAATTCTTGGAGAAGGCAAGCGACAAGGCTCTATCATATTCGTTCGTATCAGTCGTTTGCAACCAGTTTTGTCACTTAAACGCATCAACAACTGGTGTTCTGGCGGCGCGCCAAACCCGGCCTCATCGGCACGTTCTATCATCTGTACTATCATGCATACGAACCGCCCACCATATACAGGAAACTTATCTACGAAAAGCGCCAAAATTGGACACGGAGAGAGGAAAACTGGCGTTTTTCCACAGATTTTTTGTATGGTGCCGATGGTGCCTTCTTCGCGCAGAAGCTGACTCGGAAATTGACCGGCACGTGGGGAGCTGGCCATTCGCCACAACACCACTGCTTTGAATAGTACTCAATAGAAATGGCGTCATACCTGGATAACTTGGTAAGGAATTTCTAATGCGGATTTGGCTCTACGCTAATGAACGGATCAACGACTGCAGAAAGCCTGTTTTCAAAATCTTCATTCAGCCTAGGGAAGCTTTAGCCTTTTCGACTGTCTTGCATCTATTAAAGGCAGTTGGCACGATGGTTTCCTACTTAGCCTAAAATGCTAGTAGGGCGCTGTATAGTGGGGAAATGGCGAAAGAACGGAGTGAAACGGTCAAAATCCGGCGAAGAAAAAGCCTCCGTTCTCAGTGACTTGTAAATCGATTTCGGACGAGTTTCCCGCATCTTACCAATCACCGCTACCGAAGATACGGCTGCATGTGTACCCATATATGCATGCAGCATCACGGCCGCTTCATACCAATCCCTTCGCTTCATAATTTGCTTAGCAAATGACGAGCGTCAGGAAACGGTCGTCCGTTTGTGGGCGGGCGGGCAAGGAAGGCGTTTGGGACGTAAAGTTGTTGCTCAATAGGGCGTTATAGAGGTACCCTCCTTGGAAAAGGCTTCACGCAGCGCCTGTCCGAGGTCACGGAATTCTGTTAAGCCAGTTGTACAAATCCTACACCTGTATAGCGATTTATCGTGCCAACTGCCAAAGATGATCTATATGAATGTTCGTATCTATCGCTTACCAACACGTACTTAGTCACCTTGAGAGTAGAACAGGGTTTCACCGACCTATTTGTGTATTCGTAAACGATGGTTATTCCAGAGAGTCGGCGGTGTTTAACTCAACTATTGTGAAGCGCTTTCTACCCGAAGGGAAGATATCGGAAGAGGGCTTCGATAATAGAAATTTTATGGCTGACCTACCGTGTCAATATCGTTGTACATCTGTGCTGATATGTTTGCATTTTCCATTTTGCCCGTGAGCCATGGGAGCTGCAATGATGTCGTCAAAAAACATTGAGTGTAAATAGTAACCAAGACCAAGTCTCCTCGCACTCAATACAGTGCCACACCAACTTCTCGGAAGAAGCTCTAGCAATCTCCTCTTTGATTTTCTAGAGTTAGAAGTAGCCACTTGTGCTTGAGACCTAACATAAAACGCGTCGTAGAATACAAAAGGAACTAGAAACATCTAGGAGACTCACATTCACACAGCCTTCTCTGATAGAGCACGACAATAATTCACGACACTCCAACGGTAAAGAAGAGATCGTTGAAAATCGTAGGAACAGAACGATTGAAAGTGACCAGTACCTCATCTGTAAGACAAATATTGATGTGTCCTGTGGAGCCACGAGAGTTTCACGAGGAATAACCACATGCCATCGCTAAAAGAAGTGTAAGCATTACTGCAAGACACTCAGGATGGCGACGCATCTTGGACAATCTTGTTTTAGTAGGCATGAAGTATCGTAACATTAGCAAGAGGTATGTGTGGTAAAAGTGCGCTGCCTACGCCACACCGCCCCATCTGTGCAGTTTACAGTCGTTGGATGTGAAAGTTAAGAAGAGCCGGCCTGTCCAGATGAATTCGCAAAAAAAAACTAACCACCCGACTTTACATAAGCGTAGATCGGCTGAACCAACACCTCGTCAACGGTAGACAGTTCAAGAAAAACATGATGATTAGAACGTCATTTGCAAAGTGGAACGGCCACACTTATATGGTGACGCCCCTGATCTTAATTCACTCTAAATGGTTTGCACCTACAATTCCAAAGAGTCATACTGAAATTCTAAGCGATGAATGCCCGACCATGCAGTGCTTCTACGATCAAGCCAAAGATCGCAAAACCACCCAGCACAAAATCGTTGGCATACATAAACACATTCGATCGTCTGTCGTGTCCCTCAAAGATCTTGCAAGGTATAAATAAGGGAATTTACTGGAACAATAGAAACTCACTACAAGATGACAGTATGCTAAGCACCTTTCCTCTACTTATAACAAGAGATATCTATGAAGTGCCAATCCACTCGCCGGCTGCCCTAAGGCCAGGAAAGAATGACGGGTAACCCAATGTCAAGGTTCGGAGAGCTTATCTTACAAACAGAGGGGTGATGTGTTCTGAAACTCAAAGAGACGAGAAGGTGAAAAAGGCGCGGCGGTTGTGGGGGACAAAAAGTGGTCGTTTCAATAATGGAATAGATTGCAAAGCTAAGGTCATGCCGGCAATCAGTTCCACCCACGTCATCTAGACGCTTACAGAATTTCAAATTTTGGAAATTCTTTCATTTGAGAAAGGGCATCTCCTATTTACACAGTAGTGCTCAAAAGTGTTCGGCCAAGCGGTTTTCCGCGCAAAACTTTGAAACCAGCGATTCGTCTCGAAATCCGGCATGTTATACCTACCATACCTACCTGTTAACGATGCAGCGGCTTTTTTCTTTGAATACGGCGCACAGTTCGCAATCTGCTTACACAACGGCTGACTCAATGTCGACAGCGACTGCATTTTTCACATTTTTTTAGTTTGAGAAATTTTGCAAGAGCATTCTTGTGTGTCAAAGCAAAGTGCCGCTTTCTCAGTGTTCTTGAAAAAGACGGCACTGAAAAAAAGTTGCCATGAACATGAAAAATGTGGGCATAAAGGTGCGCCTTTCCCGTTTTCCGGAACACAACGAATACTACCATCGATTCCCAAACGGGTTCGCGATATCAAGACTGCTATCGAGATTCTGAACACCGTTGGATTAAATCTGAGTCTATTCTCAATACACGCATCGCTCACACTTCGCAGGCTGATTCCAAGCCTACTTGCATCGACTTCAAAGCTAAATTCGATTGCGCCGAAGAGACAAATATCAGTAAATGGATTGTCAGAAGGACACTGAAAGTGCTGGGGTCATATGGCAAGTCAGTGCGTTTAGAAAACCGCTGTTCAGCTCTGTGCGGGAAAGGACACTAGCACGAGAGCCGCATAGGCCGATCTCATGTAAATACAACATATTTTGTACCTAATAATGTGCGTATATTATTCATAAATAGATATTGCTCATATTAACATTTTATGCCTTGAAATCAGTGACTTATGATCTCTTTCTCTTCATGATTTCTCACGGCTCACTAGAAGGTGGGTGACTCACGATAAGTACGGTAGCATACGGTATTACTTGATCTCTATGTGACCTCTTGACTCAGAGTAGGAAACGCCGCAACTCTAAGTTGCATACCATGCCATATCAATAGCCAGATTTCCGTTGTAGCAACTTTTGATTCTTGTTGTTTTCGTCATCAAGTAAAGGTTTCAGTTACAAGTGTATTCTCTTGTGGGACGGTTCAGTCCGAAGCTACCTCTGTCTAATTACCTGTCTCATTACCAATACCAGACTTTAGCTCTTCAGTGCACAAGTGCAATCGTCTGGCAAAAGAAGGCGACGACAGCTTGGACAACACCCGATTCTGTATTGGAG
>MU931356.1:0-19144 GCA_036418165.1 Cooperia oncophora
TCGTAGTCCGATTTCCTATGATCTTGCCGGGAATTGGTTGCACCTATAGTCCTGCTGATTGGCTTGTCCTTATGATGAACACGTAGAAGGCGCCGGCCCCTGCGGGAGGGAGGGAGTGGAGGGGCTGTGCTTAGGGCATTCCCAGATTTTTTCGCTTTTTTCACTACTGATGAGTTTTTGATGGGCTATTGGTTCATGAATGACCATCTGCTATTATACTTGATCGCGGAAATTGTCTTCAGAGCGCTGACCGTTGCTCGAAATGCGAACGCAAAGTATGAACGCACTCTCAGCGCCGAGAACGCGATCCCTTCATGTAACTTGCTGAAACTGCTTCCTGTTATTTCATATTTATTAAGTTTTTAGGAAAGAATCCGACCTTGCCTTTGAGGCCCGTTTATACTCGACGATTCAGCGGAATCAGAGAATATGCGAAAGGAACAGATTAGTATTGATCTGAGAAGATGCGAACTAGCCCTTATAAAATTTGGCCCTTCTCATGGTTTTTCCAATTCTCGTATAACACCCGATATGAACGCCGCTCCGGTAATCAGCGAAGGCGCCATGCTGTCTGAGGTGCGATCTCGTCTAACAATAAGAGTAACACGTCATTTGAGCTCGTCCTTATCGAGCTTAAACGTCTCTCGGGAACCTTTGATAGCTTCTAGTTTGCTTCTATTTTGAATAGTTTGTAATGTTCGTACAGTCATGCTGTCTCCGAACGATAGGGTGTGTGACGAGGCGCGAACTGGAACGTGCCAAGGCCGCACCAATGATGCCATCCCTAGTCCGCAACCATTGGCGGGAAATGTTGTTCAGGTTGCGCTCCAACTCACGCCCCTTCGCCCGCCCCATCGTTTGGGTGGGTGACAAGAGAAGCGTTCAGGCATCGCGACGGCTGCGCTTCGGTTGCGCGTTCGACGCGGTCGATGCGCATGCTTTCGACTGCATCGATCGTGCGAACGCGCGACCGAAGCGCGGCCGTCGCGAAGTCTGAACGCTGCCTAGTACCGCGCTGATGGGCGACGCAGTGCAAATGACGATGGTTCCAGGTACAGATGGCGACAACAGGCAATTCAGAACCGAAAATAGTCATGAATGTCTACGATGACGGGTCTACATGAAGTCCGGTGCTCCAATCGACAGGTTAAGAAGACGCCGCCCCCATCGCCGCGCGCGGCGTAGCGGCAAATCACAATTCTTTTGCCCGCCTCCCCATCGTATACTCATGGCTATACATATCTGGATCGCTGCCAGGAGTACTCTCATAGAACCCACTTAATTAAGTAGTTTCCTTGGAGTTATGCGATAAGTTGTAGTGGCGCTGACCTTGAACACCTCGTGAACTTTCTTATTCATACACCCCTTGATATCACGTTGCTATTGTTGTCTGTATTGATAGCATATCACATGGTAATTCTTTATCATGATGTTTCTCCCTTGCGAGCTTGCATGCCTTCTCAGCTCATAATGTGGTGTACGTTAATTTCAGCGCACTTTTCTAGGTCAAGTCTGGTTGAATTACACAGTTTTGAAATTCATCTCTGCGATTTTCTTGTTTAAACTGTGCTGGTCGTTCAGCAATATTACAATTCTTATGGCTTGAAGTGGAGTGGGTTATGTCCCCTCCCCCCTCGGAGTTGAGACTCAATCTGGTAAGCATCAAAACGGTGGAACACAGTCCAAGATTGTCCTATTGTGCAAAATCCATTAATCTGGCGGTCTGTAAGCACAAATGATCAACCACTTTCTTAGTGCGAAAGAGCTTGGTAAGAGTGCTAGAGGTCTGCGTTAAGTGACGGGCTCTACCCCCTGAACTCGGTCTCCGCCCTTCATTTCATCGCAGTGGTGGTGAGGCCTCGCTCTTCTGTCAACTCTCGTCATCTGGTCGTCTGCTTCTCTTGTGCTCGCCCGGTATATCTTCGCAGTATGTCCGCTTTAATACTGAAATCAAAAGGGGTCGCATTTGGAGCGTTTTCGACTGTTTTTTTTTGCTTCTTCATTTTAGCTTGAGTAGCAAATATTCTGTGGTTTTAAACCGCAGTAACCACAATTTGCAATCGTGTACTGTCTTTAAGCCTTGTGTGGGAATCCTAGCTGGAAAGCGCATCACTTTTGTAAAATCTGATTTCTGTCTGAATTCCGAGGGTTAGAATTCTGTGGAAACAGCGAAAGGGCAATGCAGCAGTTCTGGCAAATTTCCGAAGATAATGAATTTTTCTTTTTTGAATAATCTCGCGAACGTTGTCGTGACTTTTAGTTCATATTTTCCAGGCAGCACCATGTTAACAAGGCGGATAGGCGCTGCCTCTTATAATCTCCACAGAGCAGCCTCAACATTCAGGTGCCCATTTTCTTTACTTTACTGCGTCAGAGTTACTCAAATTTTTAGGATCTGATTTTAAGGCTCATCTTCTTTAGTTTCTCCCTTCCTCACAAGGGCCAAAGGTTACAATTGTTTCTTCTTTTTTAGTGGATTAACATCTGAACAGTTTATGAAAAAAGCGACAAATGAGCCAATTTTGGAATACAAGAAAGGGAGCAAGGAGAGGCAAGAGTTGGAAAAGGAATTGGAGATGTTGAGTAAGGTAAGAATAAGAGTTTACTAGAAGGGCTATTTATATTTATTTATGTTCATATTCATGCACTACAAGAGTGCGCTAAAGTGAGCGCAGTATGGCTCGGGGGGGGGGGGGGGGGGAGGAGGGGTGCATTTTGCACTTTCGTTACCTTTGTCGGATTGACTGTTTTTACAAAAGTTGACAAGTTGTCTCTACAAACTCCGACTTGTTTCTACTTCATGGCATCACAAGGTTTCATAGGTCTATACTTGATAGCTCATTGATGACAAGTAGCTAGCATGCAAAGTGCGCTCCCCCCCAGGCCTAACTTCGCCAAGTCATAATTGCGGGAAATAGTATCCAGGAATCAATCATAATACCTTGAAGCGCATACTCGATTGGCATGGCGCAGAAACATGTAGTTTCATTATTAAAACTAAGTGTAAGAAATCGATACGATTGTTACTGTAGCTGGACAGCCAAAGTGTGTAACTTATGAATATTAATAAGGATTTACTATTAATTATTAAAATTATAATATGTTGTTCTGAATTCATTGAAGCTGCTTGTTTGCATTGAAGACACCTGTAACCGTTTTACAGACACCCACAGATGTTCCACTTAGGATCGGCACTAAGAAAATCCACAATGAACTTCTACGTGATCAAGTTATGGTGAGTTTTTTGGTAGTCATACCTCTCCAAATCTGATTTGTTGTACATTTTTTAAAACATTTTTTAGTTTCTTACTTAGCTTTAGTTTCTTGCAGAAGTGTTTGAGTTCAGGGCAAGGCGGCCCGAGGGAGAGGGTTAAAAGGTTGCTCAAGCAAAATTAGAGTGAGCACAGTCCAGAACCTCTTTTGCACCGAAGAAATTGCTCTTCCACTCTGATTGTGAAGTCTAATGCAGTAATCCTCACTGGATCACCCAGCTTTGCACAAGAAGTATCTTGAATGCCCCCCCCCCGCCTCACTGTCCGACTTGCCTTTAACTTCTGACTCAAAAGTCCAATGTTTTTGCATAGTCGTACAGCAGGAGTATCTTAACACCCGCTCAGAATTGCTACTACCAGTTCCTGCTGCTGTCGCTGTACTTTAGCAATAGACCTTGAACCTATCTCGCTAGACGAGTGTTCTTTACCCAACCACGACAATGTCAATGTTCTTTGGACTGTGACCAGACACCTCGCACCATAGCTCGTTATCGCATCGGCGGAACTGGAACCCGTATCTCCCTTATCTTTTAGACTGCCGCGCCCGTGCAACTTGCGCCATTTCACTCTTGTCTGTAACACCATATTGTTTAAAGAAAATTTTTCATTGTTATCTGTTCATTTGAGTACGAACTTTGGCGCCATTTGTCTGGTAGGGGCATTTTGCAGTGGTGCTATTTGTCTGGTAGGGGCATTTTGCGCTTTCGCTAGCTACTTTTACTGGTTCCAGCTGAATTATACTCATTCTTATTACAGTGAGATGTAGACCTTGTTTGGTATAAGCAATACTAGGGTTATGCTATTGTATAACTCTACGAAAATTTACACCCTCTCTCCCTCAGAAGGTAACGGCTGTGATCAATCGAAACCATCAAAATGCCCCACCAAGCCGAGCACACAAATAGACTCACAAAGTTTTATTGCTCATGAAGTCGAGAGTCAGCTGTGATGTTCTTAGAAGCCTCGTTATGTCCTTTACAACATTTGAATCTTCATAGAGATGCAGGACCAACAGACACCCCCCCCCCTCCTGTCCCATCTTATAATCGTTTTATGCTCTTTCGTTCTGTTCGTTATGAGTCTTCCATTTCTATCCATCTCATTTCTCTTGAGATGGTTTTTATGCTTTCCCAGAGCCTAAGCAAAGCTTCTAAATGAGTCATTCAGCCCTCCGATCATCACACTTCCATAGCAAAGTATTCATACGCGACTGCCGGTCAAATACTTGAGGCGATTGAGGTTGCCCTCGAAGCACGGATACCATGGGAGAGGAAACCATTGAAGTAAGAATACTACAATATTAATATTTTCATTTGGTAATTTTCACGTATTCAAAAGTAATCGTCTTTCTGGTTGAATTGTACAAGCTCGTGCTCATATGCGTGAAAGTGGAGGACCCCTTATAGGGTGAACGCGCGACCAGAGATAGTATGAGATCAGGAGAATCCGCTATTCTGGAAAATGCACGACCAGCGACTTGTGGTAAGTCGTAGAACTCTGCACACTAGCGCTTCCGAAGAGTGCGAATAAAATGGTTTTGCGCATTTCACAGGATATCCTGATTTGCTGGTGGACACAACCAGCTGGTTCTCATAAGACCCCTGTTTCGCGTATTCTGCGGATCTAAGCGTGCATTTTCTCTGGTCGCTCACTTGATTCTCGCTCAATTCATATCATTCCCCGTTTCTTGGATTCTTTTTTTCGCACAGTATAAACGCTATAAGATTTCTCATGTTTATTGTTCAGCAGCGTCCGTCAATATTTTATTCAAAGTAAAAGTTGTTTTCCAGAGAACGAGCGGACATCCTACTCCATGCAGCCGATTTGGCTGGGGGTAAATATCGCATGAAGCTGAACGCGGCTACCATGCTTGGGCAAGGGAAAAGCATTATTCAGGTACGTCCTGCAATACATAAATTGTTTCCATTATTTTTTAGTCAGCATTGACTATTTTCACGTAAGGTCGGCATATGTGTTGTCCCAGGTAGGGAGTAGTGAGGCTGTCGACGGAGCGCGTCCTGCCGTTAGGCAGAATTTCAGTGAAATATGCCCCTCTTTCGCCCCTCCGTCCCCAGCCCCACCGTAAATCTCCGCACGATGTTACCACAAATACTTACTATTTACAATACAAGGGGAACCGAGTACCAGATCGATCTTCTACAGCGACCAAGTATGAGTGCCGTTTAGGATTCTCGAATGAACGTGACATGTCCTGGTTGTAAAGCAGTTTCCCCATCGTGACCCTCGTAATCCGTCCAGTAACGAAGGAACAAGTGAACAATGACATATCCATGCGTCGAATACAACCCTCTCCCTCCTTCGCAACTAATTTTAGGTTCTCAAACCACTCCACCTCCTTTCCGCTCACTCCTTCACAGCGTGGATTCATCTAAGGTGATGTGCTATGGGGCTTCCTGCATCCCTTTTTGTGGGGCCCATTAATCTTCTGGCATTCTTTATTTCTCAAATTCTGAGCCCCATTTGGGAACATTACATGGTTTTTCGAGCAGTTCTGTATGTACTACGTTTTGCTTTCTTTTACTTTTTGATTACAACTATTCATTGAAAATTATGGATTGATTTACTTCAATCTAGGCTGAAATCGATTCCGCATGCGAGTTGATAGATTTCTTCCGTTTCAACGCAAAGTTCGCCTTAGACTTGGAAAACTACGATCCAATTAGCACAAAGATCAGCACCAATAAGATGCTTTACCGAGGCATGGAGGTATATAATTAGTATTTTATTCAAGCCACTTTCTACTATTTTACCTCTTATGTAGGGTTTCGTTGCTGCGATTTCTCCATTCAACTTCACTGCGATTGGTGGTAATCTGGCGTCAGCACCTGCTTTAATGGTGAGCGCAATAATTCAAAGCATTTAGACTTTCTACTCACTGCCAGAAGTTTGAATTCAGGGGAATGTTGTATTATGGAAGCCATCTGACACGGCAGTTCTCAGTAATTACGTCATATATGAGTTGCTAGAAGAAGCGGGTGGGTCTAATAGTAACTGCAAAATGTTTTTTTTTAATTCTCATTTATTACTGTTCCTTAGTACCTGTCTATTGCTAGACGGTTTTCGAGAGCTGTATGGAATTGCTTATAAAGCCTCTTTAGGTATTCCTCCTGGTGTGATCGCATTCCTTCCTTCCCATGGCCCAGATTTTGGTGAGATGATAACTACGAGCGAACATTTGAGGTACAATAACTCAGTCCAAGTTAAGGCTCGATTTTGTGCGCCAATGTAGCTTAGGGGCTCGCGAAGACGCGCGCAGTGTAACTTTTGCTCCTGAAATTTAGCCCTAGAAGAGCGCGGACGACCAGTCGAGCGCTGCCTAGTCTCAGCGTGCGGACTCGCTCCGATCCGTGACTTTCCTTGACTGCAATGGCGCCCCGTTCCGATTTCTCATGTATACTTTTTGAATACTATTCGTAACAGGGTCACTGTGAAATTCTTCGTAAATAGATCTCTTTTAGTGCCATAAACTTCACGGGCTCAGTTCCTACATTCAAGACTATCTGGCGAAGCGTAGCCGCGAATCTCGACAAGTATGTGACATTCCCAAAACTCGTCGGAGGTATGTTTTGCTCTTTAGTATTATTGCACTGTGCTCTTGCCTCTTCTGTTTGAACGGGTTTTCTGATCTGCAACTGACAGCTAGGGCAGCTTCATGGGCTGAAGATTCCTATTGCGGCGTGGGTGAGAGTGATGCAAAGTTCCTTCATTAGTCTGGGATAGGTTTCAGCTTTACCATGTCCAAGAATCTGACTAGTTGACACTTATCCTCAGATTGTCTGTTAGAAGGGTACGCCGTTTTTGCTAAAGGGCATGTCATAGGTTTGGGATCCCCAGGGACAGTTCGTATTTGGCCACTTGAGGGAGACGGCAGTTTTTGAGAAAAGGTGGCTAAAAGTGATAGGAGATGATTCGGTAATATAGTGGGTAAGAAGAGGGTCAGAGGAGAAACCCTCAAGGGGTCATTCGTATTCTGCAACCCATGGCATTTCCGAACAAGTTCCTCAGTCCGCGGTGGAAAGTCTTACCCTTTTTCTTAATTCTTCTAATTCTTCCATGAGATCATCATCCTCAAAGGCTCATCCCTTATGACTCGTCGCTCCCTTAGTAATTTGTATAATGATACCGCTTTACTACTGTTTTTGTAGAATAGTTCATAGAGACGAAGAGATTCAGTTTTAGACGTATTGTCTGCTGTGCATTGATTTTCTTGCTATTTTGCCATCGTGCCGTTATAATGTGCAACGTCGGTCGTGTCCTTATTAACGACACTGAAGCTGACGTTTTCCAGGCAACATCATTTCTTTTTCAGAATGTGGCGGGAAGAATTTCCATTTCGTCCATCCTTCAGCGAATGCTGACGTTGTAGCTGCAGGTGAGACCTCTATTGGTTTGGCGAATAATTTCTGTTCTTTTTATTCTACAAAAGTGTTTTATTCTTTTTTCAAGCGGCCTAATTTTTCGGGATTCTTTAGACGTAAGAGTGGGTTATCCAGGAGGCAAAAGCACTTCCGACAACTGGTATTCTTCGCTTCTCGTAGAGGTGGCCCGTTGAAGCAAAGAGTAGTTGAAAAATCAAACGAAAAAGAGATGCTGAGAGGTGGGGGGGGGGTGAGTTGAAACCAAATGGTAGTTCAGTATCGTTTCGCATATGCCCTTAGACGTAAGCCGAGCTAAGATATGGTCCCCCTTCTGCGGTCATAGCTAGGGGAAAGGCAGATTACTCAGTTCTGATACCCGCTCCGACATTTTGTGACCTGCATGAGGAGATAAAAGAGTGGAGAGTACGGTTGAAGCTGCAGAACCTTGTATCTGAATCAGGTTGCGTTCATACTTTGCGTCGTACGCTGGAGCTCGCTTGATCGATATCCATAATTTCCTGGTCGCTGGCGCTGGCGTATGCTGACGCAAAGTGTGAACGCAGGCCCTTGGTGGACTTAGCGGGCGGCCTTGGTTGTCTTTGCTAGGTTTGGTCACGCTATTGTCGAGCCGGATAACTTGTCCTCTCGCATAGGGTCTTTTTAGACGAATGCTCTCATTTATTCGTGACTCTGGACTGCACAAAGAGGTGTTGCGACCGTTTTTTCCTCCGCAACTGTCCCAAAATGTGCCAGTGCCTCACAATTCCACCAAAAGAGAAGCATGTCGTCGAAGTAGAAACTGCCATTTTTTTAAGCTCGACACTATCATTTAAAGTCTTGAGTGAATGATTTCAGGCACTGCTCGGTCTGCATGGGAATATGGCGGTCAAAAATGCTCGGCTTGTTCACGAATATATATCCCAAAAAGTCGATGGGAAGAAATTTTCAAGAAAATTTCCGACATTCACAAGCAAATCAAGCTGGGTGATGTGAGTATTCTGTTTTTTTTTAAATATCGATGGTGGTAGTGGTGGCCGAATTGTGCGATCATAAATAGTCGCGACTTGATTTAGGTGCGAGACGGCTCGATTTTCTTCTCTGCTGTAATTGACAAGAGATCTTTTGATAATATCAAGAGCTACATAGGTAGCTGATTTTTCGATATTTTCAACTTGCAAGCGGTTCTCTTGACGACTTCATTTTTGCTGAGCTCTTCAGATTATGCAAAGAGTGGCGCCGATGGTGCAGAAATCCTCCTTGGAGGAAAATGTGACGACACCAAAGGATATTTCATCGATCCTACGCTCATAAAAGTTACTAACGTGAAGAGTAAACTTATCAGCGAGGTATCTCGGCGCCTGTTTTCGTTACTAGCTAGGAAATTATGGCTCTAATTTTTTTTCAGGAAATCTTCGGACCTGTTCTTGCCGCATATGTGTACGACGATCTTGAAGTCGAGAAACTTCTGAGTTCTGTAAAGGTTCGTGTGGTCTATTGCTGCTCTGAAAGGGCCGGGGTGGGGCGGGGTTAGCAGAAGTTCTGTTTCTCGAGACTGTTGGAATCAAATCAATCAACGCGATCAAAAGTAATGAGGGGTTTCGAAGAATGTAGGTATTTCGATAATGCGATCCTTGTATGTAAATAATGCCATGCATTGAATATGTGCATGCATATTCTATATTTTTATACAAATGATCCAACAGAAAAAGAAACATTTTCATTTATTTGGTTTTGCAGCGCCCAATTATCTTCAACAAAAGTGCAAACGCAACACTCCCACATAGTAGGCAAATTCAGAAACCCAAACAACACTACTGGGTAGACGGAGTTCCCCGTAGCGGGCGGAGTTCCTACACGGTGTGCCGCTGAAAATAGATGTAACATTAATAATTTGTGGAAGAGAAAGCGGCTGGGGTTTCCCATAGTGGGCATGACCGCAGTGGGTGGAGCTCCGCGTGATAGTGGCTGATAATGTCCTCTTTTTCAGAAAAAAAATCTTGAAATTCTGCAAAACTGGGCGGAGCTTGCCGTTAGGGGGCGAATTCGTACGATATAAGTGAAATTGTAAGTAGCGGCATTTTATGCATTATATGAAGGCTGTCTTGGATTTGCTTTCAACATTTTGAACAACTGAATTCTGGAAAAAAAACATAAATGTGTTATAAATGCCCCTCAACAAAAGTGACCTTTAAGTGATCTCATAAAACTACGCCAACGCTATTCTGAAGGAAGGTACCTATTGTTGAAAGAAGCGTGGAAATGACTAAGAGCCAACAGGGATGAGGGTTCTTTAGAGATTAGGAACATTTTGGCGAGTGAACTTGTCCCTTCCTGCGAAAAGTTGTTGTTTTTAAAAGCCTAGCCTGCTCTGCACGAAAATGCCACCTATTCTGATGAAAAAGCGCCAATGATTCTTGTAAATTGGCACTTGAATTTATTTAAAGTCGCTTAACAGTTATTGTGCATGTTGTATTGTTGTACGCAAAATTGCGACGATTATGTGACAAGCTGTGCTAGAAAGCCTTTTTCATTTTCAGGATCATACTCCTTTCGGACTTACTGGTGCTGTCTTTTCTGAGGATAAGGACTTTTTATACCAGTGAGTTTAATTTGGCGTAAGCCGGCTAATGAAGGGGCATTCCGTGCACAAAAGGAGGATTACCGTGATAAAGTATGTGATTTTGTCCAAGCCCAGAGACAACGAGCTCCGGGGTGGGTGAACCAGTTTTTTTTTGTGCCAGAAAGGGGCTAGCCATTACGGTAATCCTAGATTTGCTCACGGAATCCTTTAGATGCCCTTAGCTCTTCGTTGACAAGCCTCCATAATTGTTTCGAGGCTTTTCGACTTTTATGTTGGCGTTTTTTTCCGTGCCATTTTGTAGAGGTCTTTCTTACCTTGTAGAATATTAACAATTTGTGCAAATTAATTTGGTGAAATATTCAGTGCACGCGACATCTTACGTGATGCGGTGGGAAATATGTACTTGAACGATAAATCCACGGGTTCCGTTGTAGGACAACAACCATTTGGAGGAGCTCGCATGTCAGGTAAGGAAGCGCTGAGAATCCAGCCTCAGCAGTACCACCGGATACTGTGACCCAGGCAGCCGTCATATAAACTGTAACCGTGCGTGTCTTGAGACGTTGAACGATATGTCACACACTTCCGGGGTGGTCTTAAAGAATCCCATGGAGAGGGGCGGTGTCGTAGTCGTGTTGAGATTTCAACGGTTTTTTTTTTTCGTTTCAGGACTGTTTAACACCGATCCCTTCCCCCATTTTCACGAACATTTGGACAAAACTAAAATGCTTTGGGGTCCTGACGGTAGGTTCGAGACTCTTTTTGGGGGTCTTCTGATGCCACCATTTCACACAACCCTATGATGTGCCCTGCTACCTTATGGGCCTTTGCCTTTTAGTGTGCTTAAGGCAGGTTTACGATTTGTCTGACGCCAGTGTATGTGACGGTGGTCCAGCGCTAGTTTTAAATTTACATTTCCGTAATCTTTGACACACCGCTAATTTTTTTCCAGGCACTAATGACAAGGCTGGAGGTCCTCATTATGGCCTCAGATGGACGTCTCCGCTCACCATCAAAGAAACTAGTGTGCCTCTCACTGAGTGGCGTTATCCGTCAATGGATTAGCTACCATTAAAAGGAAGAAAACCTCAGAATTTCACGTCTTGTATATCTTCGCTCTTTAAGTGCATACTTCATGACATAATCTCTGCATTATTACGATTTTTTGGCATATTTCATTTGTTTCTGTTGTTACTTATGCTCAGTAGTTCCTTCAGGACATTGCTATAGCATAATAGATTGATTTAGTCTCGGATCAGATCCGCTTTACTGTTCCGGTTACTGTATAGTTTTAAAAACTTGTTAAGTAGCCTTCCATAGTGATCATATTTGTCTACTCTTCGATTTGTTCCTCGACTTTAAGATTACGGTGGGCTTTAATGAGTAATAATGAAGTGTTTCCTGCCATCAAGTGTTTCACATGGATGATGGTAGCCAAGCCTAGATTTATTTTTTTCAACTCATCACAAGTTAAAAAGAACTTGACGCTACTGCAATATGGCTCCGCAGTGCAATATGTTGGGCAGCGTTCATGCTTTGCGTCAGCGTTTTGAGCGCACGGCTAATGCCGTTTGGACGCAAGCAATTTTGGCAGCGAGCTCATAAAGTGCCAAGATCACCAAATCCGCTGAGAACTTGTATCCATGGGTAATTTGACATCCTGATTACGAATATGACACTCATTCTTGGAGCTGGACACTACAGTTACCTGCTAGGCTCAATCTTAGCAGCGCATATAATCGTAGTGTCATCCATTAGCGCCAGCGCCAAGAATGAGTGTCCATATTCGTAATCAGGATGTTGAATTACCTCTGTATACAAGTTTTTAACGGATTTGGTGATTTAGGCGCTTTAAAAATGAGCTCGCTGCCAAAACTGTGTGCTTCCAAATGGCATTAGACCACTTCAGCATTTTGGACTTTTCCGGACAGTCGAAAAACGCTGGCGTACGCTCGCAACGATGACGCAAATCATGAACGGAGCCTTACTTGTTAGCACATGTCAATAAGTGGCAAGACATCTTATGACGCGCATGTTACGATAGATGACGTCACTAAAGGGTGTCTTGCAAAAGTCATTCGTTCCACGTCCATTCTCACCGTTTTTTTTCTCAAAGTTGGACGCATTGAATGTGGCTGAGCGCAAAATGGGCTCGCGTTTTTGTGAGCAAGGTTCACCACCAGGGCTGCTTCTGTCTGTCCCGCGCCAGTTGCCAGGCGTCGTGACGTCACGACATGTTGCAATGCTAATATTGGCGTTATTGTGCTGAAATGCAGACTTACTGGAGTAGTGCAAGTATTTAATTTCTTATTTCTTAGTATGGGTTACGCCGATGGTAAGGATTGGACCAATGTATCGTTTGAAGGTTAGTTTGGGATCGTTCTGTGTTTGCATGAATTTTCCTTTAAGCAGTTATGTTTGTTTATTTCTTATCAGTTCTTGAATCGAATGCTATCTGATAGGGTGCATTGTATAATGGATATCTAATCGATGATAATATCTGTCAAATGAGAAGCTCAATGATGGTGTTGTAGAAAATTCTTGCAAACACCCCCCCCCTCGGAATTTCCTCTGGAATGACCTCTCTTACCCTTTCTCGAAAAAACCGCCGTCGAGCAGCGGGGAGGGTGGTTAAATAGGCATTTGGAAGAAGAAAACTTGAGAAGAAAAATAACAGACAGAATACATTTTGCTCAAAGAAACAAGCGACCTTTTCCCTTCCGGCGACCTATTACGGAACTCTCGCTGAGAGGCCTCGAACGTACGACGTACTCAGTTCCCAATGAATCAGTGGATCCCACCCCTTGTCGTGATCGCTGTAGCACCAAAGTGGCCCCGTGCTTTTTGGAAACGGCTCAACTGGTGAAGCTTTTTTCTCTGCAGGCAAAGGAAGGTGAGCAAGCCCTCTTGGCGAGGTGTTTAAATGATGCCGATGAAGAAGGGCGTGTCTTGGTCTCGTTGCCGAGTACTTCTGCCTTTTTAGAAGAACCATGGGTTGTTAGAATTTCGAATTGTGATGCTGTAAGGCTACTGAAAGTTAAAAGAAGTAAAATCCTTGTAGAGAATATCGAATTTTATCTTTTGCGTATGTTGAAACTACAACCAAGACATTAACACAGCTCCATTCGGCTTACATGTTCTCTAATCGCCTTTTTCGGAGCTTAGAAAGTTGCATAAGTATAAACTGCCGTTGAATGCCATTTCGAACCGAGAACAACTTGATGGTGCACTTTATGTGCTAATAAATAAATAAATAAGTAAACAAGTCACGGCACACTAAGGTCGAGGGTCTTGTGGCTCTCCTAGAGGTTGTGGATTTCAACCGCATTAGACTGGAGATCATACTTACCTTTATCTTTTTTGAATTTTAAGTATCCGGCATATCCGGCAGAGGCGATTTCGCGAAATTTGAGGCAAACAAAGCTAAAGCATCAAAGCGAGATTTTGTTTCCCTTCAGAACCTGATATTTTCTTTTTAGCAAAGGCAATATATCTCTTTTATCGTGTTCCTTTTTGAGTAGGTCGACGGCAACTCCGTGAATGGCGGGACACAAATAGCAGGCGTAGTGAAGAAGTTGTGGAATTGTGGGAGCACGTTGTGAGTCGATCACCATCGCTCCTTGGTGATGAGCTGTGGATGGTGTACGAACAGGTCAGCTTTTCTCTTTCCGAGTTTCACCTTTGCTTTTTATGTTCCTTTTTGTATGTTGAGATACGTTCGACTCGAATAATTTGTTCAGCTGACAAGGTTTATTACATGACTAAAAACTGATAATTTTAATTTAATCTATTTTTTTGTTCGTATTTTTCGTGTAGTTGTCCTGAACATGTTCACCCCACAATATAAACTGCCGGAGCTATCCCTGTTAAGAGTACGTCATACTTTGCGTCAGCGTTTCGAGCGACTATGAAATGAGATATAGGTATCAATTCACAGTTTCGAGCGCAGGCCGGCGTACACAAGCGTACGCTCTGGATCGATACCTATACTTCCCTAGTCACTCAAAATGCTCAACTTACTATACTCCAGACGTTGACGCAAAGTGTGAACGCACTCCGAAAAAGGTCCTTCGCCGGCAAGGCTACTCGTTTATGCTTTCGTTTGTGCTTTTTGGCAAGATAAAGACTTCTTCCTTGATCCACGCTTAGCTTTGGGAGGGGCAGATGAGTTGTTTAGTCTCACTGCCTCCCCCCACCCTTTAGGCTGCGTTCATATTTTGCGTCAGCGTCCACCAGCGTTTCGAGCGTACGCCAGAGCGACTAGGAAAGTAAAGATATCGATCTAGCGAACGCGAGCGTCCACCAGCGTCCACCAGCGTCTCGAGGGACTAGGGAAACTATTGACTTAGCGTACGCTGGTGGATGCTGGCGTTCGGAAATATCTATACTTCCGTAGTGTGGTGTGCGCTCGAAACACTGGTGGGCGCTGACGCGAAGTATGAAGGCAGCCTTAACTGCGTGGGGCCGAAAATTTTCTCGGAACTCCTATAATTTAGTGATTGTAATTCCCTAATTTTTTGGATCTTTCAAACTGCAATTACCTAACCTAATGGTGCATTATGTTCAGGTTTGTGTAGCCGCTCTTGACTGTGCCAGGCTAGACCTGGCTAGTGAATGTATATCGGCTCTGAACCGTCGTTTTCCTAGAAGTAATCGCGTTCTGCGGCTACAGGCTATGCATCATGAAGCAGCTGAACAGTACGTCATATTTCATGAAATTTCTGCAAAATGTTTCTTTATTATCAGTAGTTTCTGCAGATTTGACACTGCTATGGCATTGTACGAGCGACTTATAGAAGACGATCCTACGAATAACGTATGTGGATCTGTGATTTTTTTTTCGATTTTTGAGCTTATTCGCAAGAGACGGACATCACAATCGTTATTTGTCGCGTCGTCACCGGCTGCATATCATGCGGCGATGCGTGGCAAATTCTCAGTGCGATTGGAACAGCGAAACTCATATGAATCAAACGTAATGAGGGAATATATCCGATTTTTCCGTTCATTTAACACCCAAATTAAAAAGGCCAGACAGGACAACTCGTCCACAGACATGGCTCGCCACTCCCATCAGCGCGGCATGTCACGATTGTCTTGTCACATACCCGATTTTCAGAACAAAATGCCGTAGTAGCGCTTCGCTTCAAAGAAACAGTAATTCTATGTTTTTAGTCGTTTCGCAAAAGGAAAGTCGCGGTTTTATTGGCACAAGGATTGCGTCTTGAGGCAATACGTGAGCTCAACGATTACCTGAAGGTGAATGGGTTTTGCTATTCTGTCGAGTTGGGGGTTGGGGGGGTCACCATCGTGGTTCATAGTTGGTGATTTCAGATATTTCTCAATGATTCAGAAGCGTGGCTCCAACTGAGTGAACTTTTTCTGGCTGAATCAGATTTTGCGAAAGCTGCGCACTGTTTAGAAGAATGTGTTTTGGCAGCAGTGAGTTTTCCTGAGTTTGCCGTATTCGGGGGATAGGAGAAATACACCTCTACGGATCGTCAATTTTTTTGATTATTTTGAATTTAGTTTTTTCTGATAGATGCTGAATTTCTTCTCACCCAGGCCAACCAAAGCCTGCCCTTCGGGGATAGCAATTTGGAATCAAATTCGTTTGGAAGAATAGAAAATGACTTGTACGGTTGCCTAGCCCCCCCCCTACCCCGCAAGTAACTGTATAGGCCTCATACACTCATTAAACCTTCGCGATTCCGAATGGAAGCAGTGTGCGTGCCGCATACCAAAAGGGATTGATCAAGGGGAGAGCTTCATCCTCTGTTGCTTGAGTTTGTGCCTGAACTCAAAGACAAACCCTTCTATTACCTACCAAAATAGAGGGTCCTTTCCGCGCTATAGGTACGTACATCTGCGTGTTCATAGGCATAGTTGTTCATCATCCAAAATAGCATGACAGAGGCGTCAGGCTTCGATGGTAAACCGAAGATCCTCCCAACGTGAGGTTCTATCCATCCTTTACCACCACAAAACTCAAAAGTGAAAGAACTACCCTTGATCCAGAAGCGTCCAGGGAATCAATCGATTGGTTGTCATAGAGCTGGAAGCTCCGGGAACTCGTCCAGACGCTAGCAAACTAGTGCAATTTTCAAAGAAGTTTTGGTAGGGCTGTACTTGACCATTTCTTTTGCTATTTACTTCGATGTTAAGTAACTTAGCATTTACAAATTTATATGCTGGGCACACTACCCACGCCTTTTCACTGCGCAGTGTACCCTTTGGAGTGTCGGTGTTGTGCGTTATATGCTTGAAGGTTTACATTTTTACTTTACAGCCTCTCAACACGTTGTATCTACGGCGTTTGGCAGATATTCGCTATACACAGGGGGGTCAAGAAAATATCGAGCTGGCTAAAGCTTACTATGAACAGGCCGTCAAGCTCAATCCTTCCGATTTGCGGGCGTTGTACGGAATCGTTATTGTAAGGACTGATTGTAATGTTATTCGCCATCAATTTGCCTTCTGAAAAAAAATCTTATTTTTCAGTGCACGAATTATTTGACACATCATCAGAAGGGATCAGGTACTGAAAAGAAGCGGGATTTGTTAGTTGCGGGTACCAGTGCCATCGATAAGATTCTGGCTAGATATGATGAGGTAGGAGTTGTCTATTTTTGCTTCGGAGCTTTCAGTGCAGGAGTTCCTTACGCAGTTTTATTAAATCATTGTAGAAGAACCAAAAGCAGAGTTGTCCTGCCGTTGGCGGCAAATTTTGCAAAATGCGATTCCGAAATGTCCTCCTCGTTCCCGCCTCACCCCCTTTCTCCAATCTCTATTCTACCTTTCGTCCTGGATTCTCCCAACTTCCTACTACGCTCACTTTTCCGGTTTTTTTTCCATCGATATCCTTCAATTTATCCCCGAAGGACTGCCGTCGATTAGAAATAAAAGTTTTTTTCTTGATTTTTTTCGGAAGCAAGCAAAAAAATACGTTCCCGCCCAGCAACCAAATACAACCCCATCGCTGGCGATCTTCAAGGTGCAACGTGTCCTGGCTGATAACCCTGGAGATGAGGGTAACGTAATGGAGATGACGTCTTTTGCCTAAACATGGAGCGAGAATAGATCTCCGGGAGGAGAACCTATTTTGAACACACAGTGATTCTGTACGGATGCTATTAGTTCCAATTTTACAAACAGTTCTATGAACGGCACCCGAAGTTATGAGCGCCTATTTTTATTGATTTCGCCTTCAGTTTTCTTTACTTTTCGAATTGTAAACTAAATCTTTGTGGGACTTTTTCCGTAGTGTTACTCTGGCTCCTGAATTCCGAATATCACGTCCTTTTGGCGCGAAAAGGCTTCATGTCATCGCCAAATATCCCCCTCCCTCACTTATTGGGGTATGCAGGCTTCCATTGAAATCTAACCTAAATTCTGAAGAGTGGATTCTAAGTGGTGAACAGTGCAGATTCTCTCTTTTTTCGAACTTAATGCTGGGTTTTCAGATTTCCATCAAACTTTGATACTTTTCACTGATAGAAATTCAACTCAGAGCCTTGTTCCTGAAGTAACTTTGCTCTTCTGAACAGAAATGTGACATCGGTTTGGCGCTCGCTCGCTCTGCTACAGGCGTAGGGGTCTTACATGGGCGCATGCGAAGTTACTTTTGAATGTTTTGGCGTAGGCACCAGACGCTCGTGCCGAAGCGGTGGGACGCGCATGTTCAAAGGGCCAAAGTACCTATCCCTCTGGCTATTTTCCTGTGCGGACAAATTCTACTTTAACCCGTTTTTTGAAAAGTACGGTCGTAAAGGGCAATTAACCCCGAACTTACTATTGTTGTGGATACTAAATTATTCTGTTGTCCTTCAGGTCGAATCAGTCGGTGTGAACCCAAAGATATCTCTTGTGATTGAACTCAGCTGAAGCAATGAAAACTCCATTGACTACCTCCAATAAGTATATATTTCAACGCGTTGGCTAGACTTTTTCTATACTGTCATTGTTTGTTTCTTTTTTTTTGTCATTGCTTGTTAAATGAATTAATAAATAAATAAATAACGGCCACTACTAAGCACTTACTGCCTGCCCGGCCTGTACGCATGCTTTTTTTTTTTTTGTAAGGCGTTAATGTCATTGAAGTATCCACTTGATGACGATCAATACACATGTAATTTATTAGGAAACGAACATTCCACTGAGCGCTAGTAGCCTCGAGAGAGAGGGGGGCGCCTGTAAGCGCTTGTCGTCATACCAAGTCCTGTAATCTGTGTGGGAGTTGGACAACCTTATCAACATCCTGTGCTATCCACCACTCTGCAAAATCCTGTCAAACTTGCTAAAATAAATGGTCAAGATTTGGGAAGATTAGGAGGAATGGCATTTAAATGCCATGGACCAAGCTTGACAAGAGTTCACAGGATGTTGACCTGAGCTTACAGAGTTTGCAGGAAGAGACACGACTGTAAAAAGGCGTAAGGAAAACAGCGACGTCCACACACTGACAGGCGCTCACAAGTTTGCCCCCCCCCCTTCCGCCGGCTACTAGCGCCTTCCTCTGTGAGAACGAGAACTAAATCATATCTTGAGGTGTTTTTTTTCGCCGCGCTTGAATGCATCCGGATTGTCTTCCTCATGTCGCTTACTTATCTTCATGAATGTTGCTCTCTCTCTCAGAATTGATTCGTGTAGATCATCGAAATTCTTCGCTGAACAAAAACGAGCTGACTGGGTGTATTTGCCTTTTCTACATAGCACCAGCAGATGAATTACCAATCTCAATGGTTAATTTAACAAGTGTCGTTTTGAATGAATATCAGTTTCTTCAGTTGTATTGAAGATAAATAAGTTTGTCGTTATCAGTTTTTCTTTCGTCATAGCAAAAGGACGGGTATGTGGCGATTCTATCGGCGCGATGGTGAACGTGACCTGTGAAGCCGCGCCCTTTGTGTACG
>MU931357.1:0-17007 GCA_036418165.1 Cooperia oncophora
GCTGGCGTACGCTAGCGTGCCGCTAGCGTGACGCGATATCTATCCTCTCCCCGGCACTGCCGCTGGCGTACGCTGGAAGCGCTACGCTACGCTACGCTACGCTGCCGCAAAGTATAAACGCAGCCTTATAGGTGAGAGCGCATCTCAACAACGGAAGCGCGAATATACGAGACAGGTGAGGATCGGACGCCGTGGCCTTAGGAAAATAGGACGGTCCCAGGCTGTGGGATTAAGCGTGAAAAAATAGCATTTTGCTATTTTGCAACCACACTAAGATCTTTCCATTTTACGACGCCCAACCACGCTGTATGGTGCCATCCTATCCTCTTATTTTCTCCCAATCACTGGCGGCCGGCGTCGATCGATGGCTGCGTTTCCATAAAGTGCACTGAAGCGCGACTACAACGGTACCACGTTGACTCACGTTATCGTAAAGTCTGAACTCAGCTTTAAAAATACATAACACGACTGCAAGTTGTGAGTATGGGCTTTCAAAGGGAAGGTGTAGGTGCAAGTAATACGCTGGCACCAGTGGGTCTCCCTCATTAGTGCGCCCCTCATCGTAAACTGGGCAGCTAATTGGGAAAGGCACAATAGCTGTGAGTTTTGGCCCATTTTTTCGCCCTCATATTATCTCAAAATGTGCCTTTAACTTCGTCATTATCGTGTACCTCAAAAAAGTTTTTTCAGTTGAGTCACAGCTGTTGTCGAATAACCATGAAGAAGGCAATAAAAAGGTAAGTTTGGCATCGCTGAAACTTTAAGTGTCCTGTCATCTGCCTTTGGTCTTGTTTAGACCAAAGGCAGATGACAGGACACTTAAAGTTACTTGTCTTGGCTTACGATGCTACTGCTGACCGCTCATTTGGAGGGTCTTTCCCAGGGCATAGGAATGGTGTGGGGGGAGGGAGGGGGGGGGGGGAAATCGACGTTCTTATCGCCTGATAGCACAGAAATGGCACAGAAATACAAGGGGAACGGTTTTTTACATCTGGTTCACTATAACAAGGGTTCAATCTGCAGTAGCCTGGTTGAAGGTACGGTCCGCAATCAGGTAGAGAAGTTGAAAACATGGCGGCGGGAGGGCCGTGTGGTCCGCGACGAACAACCGCATACCAGTTTAGCGACAAAAATTGTAAGGGAGGGGAGATATAGCGCAATGCAGGTTCAGTGACGCCTCCTTTTTTCCAGTGACTCCGCCTCCAGACTCCGCCTTCAAGGCCCGCCTTTCAGTGAAAAACGGAGATGCAGGACGAAAAAGCGTGGATATCGTCACTTGTAAGGTCATGCACGGAGTTATCATGGGGTCACTGGGCGAACGACGGTGCAAGTGTTTAAAGATGGAGTTATTCGTTAGCGTGAAAACTGGTATCGGAAGGGGTCTAGGGCGGTTGGCATGTTTTTGTTCTGTAACTGTTCTTTACTATCACTTCACCACAGAACCTTGTCGTCCACATAAGGAAACCCTAATCAACTAGCTGTGATGGCGAATGAATCACGGCTTTACGTTGAACAAGACGGGAGTAACAGGGTAGGGCCGGTAGCATCAGGAAGGTGAATTGACGGTTAGAAGCGAACCCCACACCAAGCCAAAACAGAGGTTTTTTAACATGAAGGCAGGCTTCCTTGCAGACAATTCGCTAGACCGTCACAACAGACATACGCTTGCCATCCTAGCGCTAATTTCCTACGAATTGTTCGCGACTTTGTGAGCTGCGAATTGAGAAACTCGGCGGCAGTTCGGCGACGGAGGGGGCACTTACTTTTGCTGGTTCCATCGCGCTGGCCCATCTAAAGAGCCTTTTCTTGAGTTGAGAGAATGCGAAAATACCCACTACCCCTCCCTCCCACCCCTTCGTCGCCGAACTGAGCCTCGATCCGTTGTGGTAAGACTAGCTCCGCCCACATCGATAAGTGTCGATTTTGCGCGTCAAAGGCAGCGCCCACGATCACTCATATTCAGCTAAACTCTTTGTCTGTACAGGTAGGGTGAACTGCAGCGGAACAACACTGTATAAGTTCACGTCAGAAAGTGGCAAGGTAGTGGCGGTAAGGCGCAAGGTTGCTCAAGTGACTCCGCCCAAGTTGATAGATGTCTTATTTACGCTCTCCTTCGTTTGCATGCTCTCTCGCTGTTTTCTCTGGCCTCTCTCCCGATATCCACATTGATTGCTTGTCTTTCGCTTGGCGAGAGTGGGCCTTATTTGAAGCTCCCCTGCTTGTTTCCTTTCCTTTTTCTTCACAAGCGAGTCAATTAGCACATAAGTTCTGTTTTTTGACCACGCGAACTAAGAACTTTTCGCTGGCTCATCGCGAAGTTGTCCTTCAATATAAAGGCAAATGAAAAATGACTACGAATAGTTTTGTAACACTGTTTTTCCACAGCGGTCACAATTTGCAAGGAGATCAAACTGTTCCAGGGCTCAAAAGCTGGGACAAAAACGCCGCCTATTAAAAAAGTGATTGAGGATTCGGCTCGATAACTGTTATACATGTGCCCTGTGTAATCATTTATGACGTCAATTCCTTCAACAAATTTGAGTATTGTAGAAATAAGACAAACATCTTTCAGTTTCTTCATCATTACTGATGACGTTTTCTTGTGCAAAAAAGCTCAATAAATCGTTATTTAAGAAATATGAGAAATTGTTACATGTTCCTCGAGAACTCATAGATATCGGCGCATAACTTTCCACTGATGGTCGCCATACTATTCCCAAAAGTCACGCTGTACGTTCACTTCCGACGATCCTGATTCTGCTAGGAGCGGGGAGAACTGGTCGGCAGCTGTAGAAATGTGGCCCTTACGTCACTCGAAAAAGCACGGAAATGGGACTGGAGGGTTACGAGAGGTAGCCTCACTGGTCTGTACCCGTGGACAAAGCACGGAGACACGCAACATGCCACACGACCAGCTTCACGCCTTGTCATAGCCTAACACTTTCAATGTCATCGCAATCTCACGTTTGCTTTTCCGCTTCCTTTGGTACAGGCAGCCTTCCAGCAGTTCACTGCAGGACCTATATCCACAGCGCCTCACGCTGTGGATACTAAGGTCTCCAGCTTCATTCCAGCACATTTGCCCGGAGAAAGTGGCATGCTACTGCAGCTGCGGACCCATTCAACTCATACATGGCGAGGGCCAGGATCTACGGAGGTGAGCATAGCTTCTTCAAAGGCAGTGGGCACGATTGCTGGAAGCGGGCGTTGTTACCAGCATCACTGGTTGAAGGACTAAGTTGGGTAAGGTCAAACGGCATCTCGTAACCCTTCCACCAATGATGTTAGCAGGTAACCGTCCGCCGCCATCTGTGCCCACGCTTCAAGGGAGTGCGTCATTCACTTCCGCTCCCATCCAGAATAGTGGTGGCTCCTTAAAAGCAAGTTCGCCTATACAACAACTTGCGGCGCTAGCATAAGTCAGTGTTTTTATCAAGCCAGACTGATCTGGTACCAGGTTACCATCTCCTGAGGGTGTGGGGCTTGATTGGGCGGCAATCGTTCCAGGATTTAACTTCCGGAGCGCGTGATAAGCGGCTACCCACGACTACCCCACCACCACGGCCTTCACAGGAGGCAGTTGGAGGATCGTTAATACGAAATTGGGCCATGCCCTTTCTACGCCCTTCTAGCAAGATAACACTAGGTGCAGTTCGCAGTGGGAACGATAGGGGCGCATACAAGCATTTCCCCATTCACTTTAGCGCCAAAATGAGTAGTAGGATGTGATACATTTTGAATATAAAAACTTACTACTTGAGATAGTAGCATTCTAGTTTCTCCGGTGTCTGATGGTATGAAGCGATCGTGATCGGTCTCCACCGGCAAGTGGTTCCATATTCCGGGAATGGTGAGGGCGTGGCCGCGCACTTCATTCAGACGTGGCGGTGACTGTGCTTTCAGTGGGATATTGCCGTTGTGGAACAATTTTAGTGTCTTTGTCTAGCACAAGACAGAATGACAGTTGTCTCAACTAAGAATATCTCTCGAAAAATGCTGCCTACGCCATGTCCAAAATAGCGCGCAGCAACACCCTCCTCATTTTCCAGTTATGGGGTGTGTACAGGAAATACCACTAGGCTGCGTTTATAGTTCGCGATCGAGCGTCCTACAACATCGATAATCATCCGTTGCATGTCGCGGATCTCTTGAGGATTGAAGGATCTCAAACTGTGGACGCTGCCGGCGCAGTTCGGCGACGGGAGGCATTGCATACTTTCGCTGCTTTAGTAGTTCGTGAAGCTGGAGCAAGCTCGTCAAGCCATCATGGTGGAAACCTGTCAACTCGAGAAGAGGCTGTCTAGATGGGTCGACACGTCGATGGGAAGTAGCAAAAGTGCAAAATGCCCCCCTCTCGTCGCCGACGCTGCCTTATCTCGTCAACGACTTGATGAAAATACAATTTATTATGTGCGATTAGCTAGGAGGACGATCCTGTGCCGTATACCAATAGTACAAACCAATACAATTAATACCAACAGCGGTCAACAAGAAAAACAATAATAAAGAAGATCAAAAATATCCGTTCAATAACTGCTGCCAACCAGTCGAACTCTAATTCAGCGAGATTTCGTTGAATTGTCCGTGGCGACGTCACTGTCACTGAAATCGGGTCCTATCACGAACACCGTAATCGACATCAGGCAAAAGCAAGGGATGGCGCGAGGAAGAGAAAGCGCAGGTGGATCGACAAAGGGTGCCGGATACCCTCTCCTCGATGGGGATATAAACGACGAGGTCGTGTGCAGTCGCTTGAAGGGAACAGTCGAAATTGTTTCTGGCAAAAATACCCCCCCCCCTCCCTCCCGCACGACGAGGAGAAATCTATAGAACATCTCCGGAACAGATAGGCAGATGGACAATGGGAAGGACGGTTCATTTATTCAGGTTTTTCGGAAGGGAGAAGGTGCAGTATTTTGCAAGACAAGAATATTTCCCAGTGGCACGAAGAATGAACTGGTCGAGGAGATCCGAGTTGCGGTGGGGCAACAAAGCTGCTTCGCGGTGCATGACGCCATGCACAGCATACAGCTTGGATTTTCGAATCATGTCAATAAGGAAATAGCATGCGCTAATTAGTGCAAGTCGCCGCAACGTGGATCTCCCGACCGACGCGCACGGTTGGCAACTGTCCAAAAACGTTAATCGATACTCACTGTCCACGTTGCGAATCATACTGTCCAGCGATGCGCACGTGCTTATTTTCTGCAGGCTTTGAAATTTTGTTACAGGTGTGGGCGGAGCATGGGCTGTGAAGTCAATGTCCGGAAAGGACGAGTTGTCCTCATCCGAAGCATTCGAGAGATCCACCAATGCATTCGTGTCACCTGAAATTGTTATAAAGTAGAACATTGCCAGCAACATGAAGTATATAGGAGTAAGAGGACGCCAAATTTTCGCCTACGGTTCCTACTGGGACATTCTGCGCGTTTAGGGCCTATTTAAAATGTTTAAAACGAATGAATGGGTCAGATTGGTTCCAACTATGAGAGAACAATGCTAGTTCTGACAACGTCGTCTGGACCGTCACATTACGAATCGAGTAGCGAATTTTATTGGGCGAATCGTCAACTTTAGGAACACCCCCCCCCCAACTAGAAGCAAGAGCACGAAGTCTAGACCAAGTTCTCCGGCATGAAGTTGAAAATGGGTAGCTCTGATAAGGGCCTTTGATATAACTGAGATTTGGAAGTACTGGGGAGAAAAAAGGATATTCAGCAACACCTCAACGACAAAGTTGATATTTTTCTGCAGTTTAGCAGTCTGAACTACGTAGTTTAGTGATGGCCGGTACGAGTTTTCAGGCTGAGAAAGATCATCATTCTGTCGTGGCTAGGCAGGGCAGCCATCACAACTGTGATGATCCACAACGGGGGGCGCGGGTCTACTTCCACACGCGAGGCGAGTGGGGGGTCGTAATTTGTCCTGAGAAAAATTTTTTTTAAGTAGCCTTAGATTTTCGTTGTTTCAACCTGAGCGGCTATAAAGGGGGGGTGTCAATTCGGAGGACTGCAGAGATCTATACAGCTACTACTTCAGATAGTTTGATAGCTTAAAGGACACATGGTACGCTCACGCACATTGAGGGTTATGTGACTATCAGCCCCCCAGCTGTCGATGTGTCGTGGTTTCCCCGCCCGAAACTGCACGGGGTTAGAGTACAGGGCCGTGGGAAAGTCTAATTCGTCCATGCTCCGCCTACCGTTTATGCTAACAGCCGTTCCGCGCGGCGCGTGTCGCGCGCAGTTCTCTTGGCTTTTTGCCAAGTCCTGTAATTGCGCTTGGAATACAAGTAAAACGCAATTTCTTGATGCGGATAACATTTGAGGTGCTGCAAAATAAGAACCGAAGATGATAATAAACATAAACATAAAAATAAGAACCGAAGATGATGACGAGGGCCAGAACTCAAGAGCAACTGTGCTGCTTCTGCAATATCCCTCGGAGGCCGCGCATTCCCAAAAACATGAAAATAAAACGGCCTAAGCTCCCACTCGTTAGTTTGGAGTATTTCTATGGCTTTGGAGCCGGAATTCGCGCCGAATTGCAGAAATTTACACGCGATTTTAATTAAGTTTGCGTTTCCTTAAATTTTTTCATTTTTGTTTTATTTACATCTACAGTCGTGATCCCTCAGACTGGCCATCCGTAATTGCGTACTTCACTGGGACGCGACGGCGGCTGCAGTAGGAGTGGCGATCGATGCTGCATGATCACCTGATTTCAGCGATTAATTTTTCTATTTTGCCTGTTATTCTGCTAACTAGAAGGAAAAGTGAGTTCATATTATTTACTCTAATTTGAGGTTTTATTGTATATTTTGCTTTCAGTCGCTATTTGACTGCAGTGACGGTGTTTTTACCCACTTTTTGATTTTGTTTAGGTTTTTTTTGTACTAATGAGGACACATAACGACACTGCCATGGAGAACAGTCCAACATTCAAAGCACAACAAAAAAACCTAAACAAAATCAAAAAGTGGGTAAAAACACCGTCACTGCAGTCAAATAGCGACTGAAAGCAAAATATACAATAAAACCTCAAATTAGAGTAAATAATATGAACTCACTTTTCCTTCTAGTTAGCAGAATAACAGGCAAAATAGAAAAATTAATCGCTGAAATCAGGTGATCATGCAGCATCGATCGCCACTCCTACTGCAGCCGCCGTCGCGTCCCAGTGAAGTACGCAATTACGGATGGCCAGTCTGAGGGATCACGACTGTACATTCGTTGTTTTCATTGCTAGCCTTTTGTCATCTTCATCACCTTCTATTCGGACTTTGAAGTATGAGCAACACCTCGAAATCTTAGTTCGTTGTTGTTGTGTTACAATGTTACAGCACAGTTGCTCTTGAGTTCTGGCCCTCGTCATCATCTTCGTTTTATTTTGCAGCACCTAAAATGTTATCCGCATCAGGAAATTGCGTTTTACTTGTATTCCAAGCGCAATTACAGGACTTGGCAAAAAGCCAAGAGAGCTGCGCGACGCGCCGCGCGGAACGGCTGTTAGCATAAACGGTAGGCGGAGCATGGACGAATTAGACTTCCCCACCCGCGGTAACTCTTACGCCGTCGCAGTTTCGCGCGGGAAACCAACGCCCACCACACATCGATAACTGGGGGCTGATAGTCACATACACCCCTCAGCGTACCATGTGTCTTTAAATCTCGAAGATCTTCCCCTCCCCCCACGCTCGACGGAAAATTCTTGGCTGAAAAACTGGAAATTTTTTTGGGAAAAATGGTAGGAAGTTGGGAAAATCTAGGAAAGTGGTAGGTAGCATGGGGAGGGGGGGGTCGTATTTGAGGATAGAATTAGGGGGTCGTATTTTTCAGGAAGTGATCACAATGCGATGGCGTGCCCTGCGTGCAGGTCACAGCCGTTAAGAAGTCAGTTGGGGCATGCCAGAGGGGCGCGGAGTTCTTGCAGCGTCAGCCCAGTTCCCATCATTCCGTACCGGACCTCTACACTGCCTCGAAAGGAGGGGCGCGTCGATGAGACTCGCACAATGGTGTGCCTGGCCCACGCCCCATTATCAACGTAGACCGCTCCATTACCATGACACTGTTTGCTGTGGCGTGAGCTTTACAGTAAGTGAAGTGACGTCTCGTTAGCAGGGATGGCTGTACCTCCGCTGTTCTCTTTGGGACCCCCGGAACCGCAGCGATCGACGGGCTGGCGCCGCGGCAGAACCTTGCGCAGCCACGTCACGGCTGGCTCCAGTGATAACGACTGCGCTACACTTCGGGTTCTTGAACCCGTCCAATTAATTTCAGCTCAACTGATAGATCCTGGAATGTTGAGTTGCAGTGGGCTTGAGGGGTGAGGAGGAAGTCTTCCCACTGATCTAGGGGCAGTGAAGTGGGTCATGTCCTTGGGTTCATGTAAATAAAATCTGATCGATTTGAAATCGAACAAAAAAAACTCAAAACAAACGTTGCTCATCGATACACGTGACATCCGTGTTGATTGTGCAGCTCTTTTTTGGCACTTGTAGTTGCTGAATATCCGGTGACGACATGTTTCCGTTCCCACTCAGTTTCTGTTGTGCGCTCGATATCTGGAAATAGTGCGAATAACTTTGATATTGCAGTCTTGTCCGCTGCAGATGATGGGGTATGTCAGTGAGGCTGGGTGGAAGGCGGCCAGTACGTTCTCCTACAATGAAGCGAATGAGCCAGACGAACTGGTGAAAAACAACTGCTACGATCTAAACCCTTCCCTCTCGACCCTGCACTCCGCAGCGAACAAGAGTACGTGTACCCAAAATTTGGCTTCCATTAGGGAACGACGTATAATAAGGTACCTTTCTGAGCTGTGCTTGTTCTCTGGCCACCTTGTAGACGCGTTGCCACAGACTCTGCTTCCGTCCTTCCTGTGCGCGTCGCAGTTTATCCTCCTGAAATAGAAAATATTTTTGCAATACTTGTCGGAAAAAGGAAGCCTGGGATGGAACAAGCCTGCAATTGATTAACTTAACAAAAAGTATTAGAGTGATTTGCTACACTGGCAGTGCATTTCGCGTTGGATTGCAGGAATTAAAGTTGGACAGCGATGGGTCAGGAGGTTACAATACCTCGTGTTGCGCCATGGCAGCCATCCAGATGACCTGTACGTAGCCATACCAATGTTATTGAAAAAATTCTTGCTGAGAAGTTCCGCTCTACGACTCCCCTCCCTCTCCATTGCCGTTCTCTGTTGTTCCCGAATGCCAAAAAAAATAACCGTCAAAGCTATAGGGAGGTGTGAGGGGGGTGTAGTAGCGCAGCTAAGGGAAAAAAGCGAGAGAAGTCATACAACGGAAAAACTCTTTTCTGAACAAACAACTATGGACGCTCCTATCGCCCACCAGCAAATCCCTCGCTGTTCTCGTTACTCTTCAACGTTATGACGGGGCCCCTACAGTGGCGCGATTTGGTTCTTAAGCAATTCCTGTTTATCCCATCGCTGCAACTAACATCTCCCGCCGACCCAACTCTAAACCTACTGGCCGGCCCAGATATTTCATTACACGAATTTGTTTGGGAACTGATGAAGCATGAAGCTGTTTTTTTACAGAGATTTCTATTTTGCCCGCGCTTCGCGACTTTTTTTGGGCGTAGGTGGGCTCAAAGTGGAGGGGGGGAGGCGCTTTTTACACTTATTGCACTTCCCCATCCTTCGCTCAAGCGCATCAAACCAGACGATTGGCCAATTTCGCAAAGCTGATACTGATATACCAGTCAAATGAGTAGAGCTTTTGTCCTTCATTCTGTGAAGAACACCTGTCAGCTCTTGAAAAACTACTCCCCCTCCTCCCGCCTAAGCCGAACTTCGCCCACACTTAGCGTGTAAGATCCTCAATATAGTCATAATGATCAAATGTTATTAAACGCACGCGGAAAACTTCAATCCTACAGGGAAAAACCCGAGTCGCGAAGCCAAAGTTACCTCTCGAAGATAGAGAAAAATACCTGCAACTCATGGGCTAACCGAACACAGCCCACCTGCCTACTATACTTACTTGTTGTCGTCTTTCCAAGAAAATCAGGACAAACCCACTCTGGCCTTCTGCGCGTATGCCTGCTTCATAAGGAGAGGCATTTCCATACGAACAAATCTTCCAACGAGCACTTCTGGCCCGCGCCCAGCGCATCGTTTTCCGGCACGGCGGTTTGCCAACGATTCCTAGAAATGGAAGATCTTCTTACAAAGAAGAAGGTGGAACATGAACAGGTTTACAGGAGCGATTTGAAGGCTGAGCAGTTCACTGGTTGTGCGAGCGTGGGTCCAGGCTCATTCTCTACGGATGAGGGCATGTCTGAGAGGATAGGTTACCCTATCTTTTTCTTTCTTTTCTTTCAGAGCGACGAGACTGTTTCATACCCCTCGTTTCAGTCGATTTCCACCAATTATAGTCTATTACACAATTAGAGGCGGAGGTGATGTGTAGTGACAGCGGCGCGCTTACTACTCGCTCGACTCAGGTTCGAATCTGAGGTCGACCCCTTCCAAGCCAACAAAATTTTTAACCTCGGGAAACGGTGAATTGGTACCAGATTCGTCTAGGGAGAATGAGAGCACTGACGTGTAAATCGGCTGGCACTTGCAAGCCATGGGTACAGGCTCAAATCGCATTCAATAAACCAACACGATTCCTGATAAAAGTAGAATGCGTGTCGCATCCCACAGAACGGCGGAAATTTTATCCTTATTCTTTATTACCGCTTACTCCCTTGAACAACTGCTAAACCTTTGTTTCATTGGTCTGAGAAGCGGAGAAAGGGCAAAACGCCTCTTCCTTTCCCACACTTGTGAGCCGAACGAGCCGAAACCACCTTTTTTTGCAGACATAGATGACGCATACGTAAGCTGCCAGCGTCCTGAGAAACGATATTAAGCAGTATCATAGCAGGCTGCTAAACCATGCTGACATGGAAAGAGGTCAGTTCAAGAATATGGAGTTCTGGACACTCACGCAATAACCAGATAGGCGGAGGCAGAACCACATTACGCCTTTCTCACTGGTGCACCCGTGCTTCTAAAGCGATGAAGAGGAAATAGCGCTGGGCGATGAGCTGTCGCGGACGGGGACAAATGCTCCTTGCAAAATACGATACCAACTACCCGGCTTTTGAGTTCGCCCTCTAGTACGGCTCTGTTCCCCTTTCCTGAATTTTTTCCAACGAGCTATACGATACGACCGCTAATCTTTATGCGGAGTTCTCGCCAAAGGTACGCGTGCGCCGCGATCTGTGCCCCTGCTATCGCGAGAGCTTCTGATAGCAGTCACCTATCTTCACCTACACCTATATGTGAGACTTACCAATCAGAGGAATGAAAGAGGACGTTGACGGCATCTTATCGGAAACCATGAAGATAAGTATAGACATTGATAGAAGCGTTGTGATTCCGAGGGTGATTTTCTCTTCACGAAGGTCATTGATCGACGACGAACTGAAATATTTGCTCACTCTTCTTACTCTTGTTAGCTCTATGGAAAAAAGAAGAAACAGCACAAATTGCAGAAAGGTTCGGCGCAAGTTGCCGCGCGCGGTGCAGGTTTGTGCCACGTCTCACCCCGCTAAGGATTATGGATGTATCATCGCCGAGAGCTGATTACACCCATTTCTTGTACTTCTGTAGCCTTTGGAGGAGATATCATCTACCGGGTTTAGTCGGTGAAGCGGAGAGAAGCGATAAATGGGCGTGGCGCAGACACGACCTATGACAGTGCGCGCGAGTTCGACCTGCTCTCCGCACCGCAGAATTTAACGCTTGACGTGGCTGGATATTGTATTACTAGAGTACTCCATGTGGTCGAAACATGGGCAGAACTACTGGTCACTATTCCTAGCATAGAGTCAAAACAATCGTTGCCACAGATTATGATGGAAAACGAACATATGACGCATTCTTGGACGTACCTGAAGAATCCAACAATTGAGATCAGTGTTATGATCGAAGTAGGGGTAATAAGGTTGATGACGTAATAGAAGCGGCTTCCGTTGTATGTTCAGATGGAATACCAGGAGTGTGTAGTTGTTCGGGCAGCAATCATAGTGATTTACTTGTCGTTCCACTGCAAAAGGATCGCCTTATGAAGAGAGAAGATGCAAGCGCGCGCGGCTGCGGTGCGGTCCCAATAGCTTTTGCACGCAACTCGCGCATTCGTGCGACTGCATCCATTTCTTTCCATCGTTGCAGCGCTCTATTTTGGACCGCTGCAACGATGGAAAGAAATTCTATCGCGAATGTAACTGGATTAACAGTTGCAGCAGTCCAACGACTGACGAAGGAGCGCGACCCTTTATAGTCATGCCACTCTCAAATCCCGCTTTTGAATAGCACAAGTCGCAAAGTATGAACGTAGTCTTTTGGGTGAACGTGAATCGCACCCTGATTCACAGGTTTCACTGAACAATTTTTGATCATTTCGAGAAACTAAGAAGAGCCATCCCTGACGGTCAAACCATCGCGCCGCAACCGCGCGCTCATCAGTCAGTGACTCCTCCTCTTGTTAAATTGATATGTGTCAAAAACATTAGTTAAATATACACATACCGCTAGTCTTCAGTACGCTCCATCCTTCGTTATCAATGCAGTTGGTAGGTACCGATTGCATGGCTCTCGTTATGCGCAAAATAATCGATGAGTGTATTGTCAAATGTCCAACTGCCGAAAGTTAGTTTACATGTCTATAGAAGTGATTTCATTTTTTTGAAACACATGAAAAAATCATAAGATTATAAATTTAGGAAGACAGGCGGTACACAGTACTCTCGAAAATGAAGCGTTAAATTAAATGTGCACGTCCCGCAAAGCACACAACTGGGCGTACCATGAGCCGGTTTTGCTGCCCATGTAAGGTATTTTATCAGTCTGCGTTTTACCCTTTTGCCCAACCATCGTGCCAGGGGAGGGGAAGGGGAAGCCCTCGGATGAGGTCAGAAGACAAGCGACGCTGACTCCGCTCTGCACCTGTGGCCAGATGCTGCCTGGGCGTAAACAGTGTGGACTAGCTGGTCCTACGCTCTTAATTTCACGCGCCGTTTGGGTACTGTCCCTCCTGTTTTCCTAACCTTATTATAGTGCAGTCTAACTATCATTTTCCTACCTGTACATCGAATGGGAAGAACCTGAAAGTAGATCATATAATTCTCATAACTTTTGAGTGAGCCTGTCCAGGAAGGAAAAAACCTGCCTCAGGTCTAACAAACAGCTGAGCTTGTAGATGGTGGGATAGAGTAATTCAACAAGTGCGCCCTTTTCCTTTCCGCGGGTTGTCAACTTGGCGTTCAGGAGACGTCTTGTGTCCTGGTCGTCCATTACCAACCTGGAATAGTTATGTCTTAGTAGGCATCAGCATTCAAGCAACGATAATCGGCCAGAATGACTAGATTATTTGAAACATTTCTTATCAAGACGTGCCCTTCAATTAACCCCTCCTCCCTCCCCTCCAAATCGGTACCGACCAGGAGGTTCGAATTGCGGTAACACTCAGAAAGTCATTCGTTGTCCGTGAACTTACTCGGAGCGTGCCAAAAGAAATTGGGCTTTAGTGGAGCGCCAACATCTTCCTTACCATCCGCTAACACCCCCGAAGCTGCCGCCGATCGGTTGAAGGAACGGCCGCAACCGACGTTTGATGGATACCACCAACCCCCCCTCCCCTGCACGTCCCCTGACTTCAACAAGAGCTCTGATATTTCATCATTCAGAACGAGTGAATTCTGTGTGCTGTGACTGCTCGCACCTTCATGACTCCCATTCTGGTGGCCTTCACTCTCTTGGGTCACCCATCCGCTCCAACATCGCCGTGACATACGCAGCGTGCCGCACCGACTCGAGTCACCAACGGTACCCGTTTTGGTTGCACGCCATTTAGATATTAATCTCACTCTGGAGGTTTGCAATTAAACCCATGGTAGAAATTACTGAGGGGATAACCCAAACGCGGCCCTAATTCTACCTCCCCCCCCCCCCTTCAGAAATGCTTTCTTGGGATTGCATACTTATTGCATATGACGATTGTATAAACGAGCTACCTACGAATTATAAAGCTGCCCCAGTGTCGCGGAATCAAAGGTTATCGTATGGAAGCATAATTTCCGTGAACGTTTGAGAAGTCTTCTGGATCCCATCCAAGCAGATTGTCTACCCATCGCTGAAATCAGGATCTGACAGAAAAGCATAAAACTTTTATAAGCCTTTTACTGTCTCAAAAAACTGTCACCTTGTCAAATATGTTTTACAAATATGATGGGCAGAAGTTCTTTTGCGACTATCGGGCCACTCCACATACTCCATGTAGTCCAGTCCCGGGCTCTGCACAGGTCAATCATACCTTTCATCCCCATGCGGGTAAGTTGATACCAAACGAGGTACAGCATCGCGAATTATGGTGTTAGGACCCCCCCCCCCCTCCCAAATTTCCCTTCTTTTGGGGAAACTCTCCAACCCTCAACCGTATCATCAAATGTTCCATCCCTCCCTACCGATTCTCCGAAAGTTTCGACCGCCATGGAGCCTGGCGACACAGTTTTGTTCGTGCCCCGCTGACGCTGGGGCGTATTAGGTGGAGGCTGGGTGTAGCACCGGCGAACACAATCTCCATGAATCGTGGAAGCCGCCAGGCGATCACAAATGGTGGAAAAATGGCTGGCATCGTGCCAAACCCATACCCATTCAACGTTTCGCCGCCTGAAAAGAACAGAAGTGTATCCCCCTACGGAAAAAAATCCACAATCAGAAAAATTCTTATCACTGCCCGGTGGGATGGTGTGGTGGGTAATGATAAGGACTTTTACTGAAGTTGTTGTAGTACGGTCTGTGGTTCGGATCCAATGAGATTTTTGAACATATTTTCGCTTGGACAAAATGGTGTAACGCCTACTATCACAAGAAAGAGGAAACTACGGAAAAGCAAGATTCTGTCACCGTGAGGATCCGAACCATGATTGATTACACCCTTTTGGCTTTGCTGGAGCTGCTCAGCTAGAATAGACTTTTCTGCTCAACAGTGGGACCCCTACAATGGAAAGAATCGTTTTGGAAAAGCGTTCTATGAGTTATATGACCCTCCTTGCGAAGCAGAGAGCTTTATCCTTGTCATCCTTCACAGGGAGAAACTGCCCACTCTTGCTAACTCAGGAAAGGCGCTCCAAATATTCAAAAATCCCAACTCACCTCAACAATCCAAGCGTTCAACATGAGATACTGCTGCGGTTCATTCTGAAATACAAATGGTCGCTTATGGAAACAGGTCAGTAAAAAGACTGCCTGAAAATTTGGCTCTTCACTTGCTGCCAATGAAATTGCTCTGGGATTGGGATTCCCTTATCAGTACATTCCTAGAAGAGACGAAACTGTGGAATGGTCCCACAGTTATCATCTTGGAAGTGATGCTAGGATCATCTTTGGAGAGTAGTGTGAGGCGAAGGATAGTTAGCTACGCACTGCTTGAGCTTAGTGTTTGTCCACTGCGTTTCTGGGCGTGCTAGAGGGCTTTGGGTTTTACTTCGCGGAACCAGCCCCGTTCCGACCACTGCTGGAAGCTGGCAGACGACTGGTGATAATTGGTGAAAACGTCTGGCGTCGCTCATACCTAGCGCTCCTGACACGATCAGCCTCCGCAACGAACGAGACTTTATCTCCAGGCCTTTGACATGAAAATGTATCTATCAAAGTCTCTTCAACCCACCTAACTCTAGCAATTTTAGGAGCTTTCGAGAATAGCTGCTGGAAACTTACCACTTGGATTAATCTGATAGAGTTCCATGGCGAGAACGACCACTTTATTGATGCGTTTGGACGTTTTGGTTATAGGCCTTTATTGTAGCGAGACAGGATAAAGTTCGCTATCAGATAGTGTTCTGGCACTTCAGTAGAGATCGCTTCTGTAAAAGAACAATGAGCTCACAACGGTAGAGTTCCACACATCTAACAATACATTTTCAGGGTTAGTGAGTCTCGAAGGTGGCTCTCGGGACACATTCCGTAATAATTGAATGGGGTAGAGAATGAGGAGAAGTACCTGTACGCGGCCTTAACTGCGTAATGTCATTTGTCTCAAGAATTTTAAGCTGAACTAATCTGTCATGAATTCCAGCTCGGCGGAGATACCGCGCTCCACGGCGGTACAGAAGGAAATGCAGATTTTTACTACTGCTCTTTATTAAAGCCTGCACACACGACCCAGAACTAACACAGGTCACGTCGTCCGCCCTCCGACCCCACGATTTCACGACATACGCCATACGCTTGATCCTGAGCTCAGCTTTAGCGCCAGAGGTGCCAAATCCCGGAACTGTCATTATTGCTTCGTGTTGGTTTTTCAAAATGACGAAAATAACAAGTCCCAGCGTCGACATTTCCGTTTCCAACGTGGCGGAACTAATCCAGCACCAAATTTGGATGGCTGTTTTCCGTCCAACGCCTCCTACACACGCTCTGTTGCGGGCAACCTTATAGAATGACATACTACAGAAAGGAAGAGAATTGGAACTCGCATTGCACACGATGCAGCCGAATTTACGGCTGAATGAGCCCGAAGAAAAACAAACGAATAAATGTCTGTGGCGACGTCAATGAACGAAAAAGTGGAAATCTGCCAAAATCAGAAAAGAACAAAGCTAGTGAGAAGGGGCACACGGCGGCCTTTTCTGCTGCCTCTCACTGAGTCAGTGACTGAAAACAAATGTCGAAGTGCTTTCTGACATGTCCCTTGCTGGAAAAATGGGGAGGTGGCGGACACACCTGTTCTGAGGTTTCGGAAAAAAAGTTGCAGAGCAGTGACCTGTCAAGCGGCGAAGGCATGACGTGACGTCCTACAGTCGCGTCTGCCCCCACTACCCCCGCAACTACTTCTGCTTCAAATTGTTCGCAGAAATTGGGTAGCCTTTGATAAATTTCCCAATTTTTCTGGAGCTGCGAAAAAATGCGAACACTATTTTTATTGTGGTGAACTGTGCAGCAATATGCAAAGTTTCGCTGTGTTAAGAAAGTTACGTCACGCCCTCCCAG